>PVLA01000679.1:257005-295793 GCA_004027455.1 Hydrochoerus hydrochaeris | reverse complement strand
CATTCTATATTTTCTTTATATTCTTTATTGAATGTTTCTCTCCTTTTTTTGTGTTCCTCCCTTCTTCCATCTGTATCATCCTGAGAGATGCTTCCTGAGAGCATTTCTTTTATTACTCTACTGATATCTTGCTTTACCTGATTTAATATTTCAGTTTTGAGCTTGTCTACAAGGTCCCAAAGATATCTCTTAATGTCCATTGAAGCCATGTCTGATGTTGTGTGCTTGCTGCCCTCAGTTTCCCTTATTTTTCCCTCTTCTGGATCAGTGCTCTCAGGTTCTGGGCTGGGGGCCTCCTGTTGCCTCTCTCTCCTGTCATGGTCCCGGCTTCCTCCACACAGGTGTACAGTGCAGGTCCCAGCCCTCTTCCCTGTTGGCCATGGTTCCTCCGAAGCACACTGGCAAGGGACCACTGCCCTCTCCTACCTGCCCCTCCCCACCGGGCCAGCCAAACTTCAGGGGCCTTCACCAGGTTAGTGTGTGCTAGGTACAGGGAATTGATTTGGGATGGCTCATTAGGTCCTGGCCAGGGGCGTGACCCAGTCCAAGCAAATCCCATGAATCTGCTCAGGGGAGGGAGCAACCAACTGAAGTCACTGTCACTCCCAGTTCAGGCTCCTCTTGCCTGATTCCAACATGTCACCCATTTGGTTGCGCCCTTCCCGTGGAGGGGGTCTCCTTCCCAGCACTGACTGTGGATTAATGAAGGTCCCTTCGCTGGCTCCGCTCTCATTGGGCTCACCAACCCCCGACTTCAGCGCTGCTGTGGTTCCTGTGAGTGGCAGTGGGAATGAGTTTGGGCGGCTCTGCTGGTCGGAGTGGATTCAAGCTGGTACAAATTCAGGCCAGCACAAACTTGGCTGTTTGTAGTGAAAACACTGTGTCCCATAATTTTTAGCTGTTCCAGTCATAGTCCCAATGTGTTTAACGAGCTTTTTTACATTTTAATTTCTTCCTGTGTCAGGAGGATCCATCTCCCTCTGTCTGGGTTTCTCCAGGATGTTTTATTCTGGGATATGAGTTGTTTCTCCTGGGAGGCTTTGTATTTTGTTGCTCACTGATCAGCCATCTTGACTTCTTCCCGAAATTTTTTATAATAAAATTTTGAAAGTCAGTTGCTTGGTATGGTGGTACATGCTTGTAATCTCAGTACTCAGGAGGCTGAGGCAGGAGGATTGCTGTGAGTTTGAGGCCAGATTGGGCTACATAGTGAGTTCAAGGCCAGCCTGAACTACATAGTGAGACCCAGTCTCAAAAAACAAACAAACAAGCAATCAAATACTCAAAGAAAACCTATATAAAGTGACATGAGAAGAAAAAAACACAAGAAAATCAAGAAAATATTAGGGTAGGAAGGGCATTTGGGAAGAGTCTTGAATAAGGGTGGCATTTTTACAGGTAGGAATTGGGAGGAAGGAATTGTTTCCCAGGAAATGGCATTTGCAAAAGAAAATAAGAGGAAAATGGGGTATGCTAAGTGGAGATGGTACAGTCCATGGAGGAAGATCTGGAGTAGGAGAAGGGAAAACGGGCTTACAGTGGGAGGGTTCATTAGGTGACAAGGAGAGTGGTCACACTCTTGTGCACAGCCACTGGATACCACCAAGAGAGCTTGCACATTCTGTTCTGTTGGAAGCACAACTTTGCCACTTTACACTTAACCTCTCTCTCTACATATCCTTCCCATCCCAGCTTGAACATCACCCTCTCAAAGTAACCTTTCTAGTTAGGGCTTCTGTATGTCCTCCATAGTATCCCATGACCATGCTGTGTAGCTCCTGGCAGCTTTGCATTTGTACATTTATCTGACCAGCCACATTTTCCATGAGGGCAGGAATCATTCTTGGCATTGAGGGACTTTAAAGACTGCTGATTTAAAAGGTCATTCTCCTGGGAAATGAAACTCACTGACAGTGAAAGTAGACCAAATTTGTATTATTTATGAATTCCAAACTCATGTTATGCTGGTGATCATGAACATTTATGCTCCTAAATGCATAGCAAGAATTACATTAATGTTGAAATTATGAGACATCTAATCTGTAAATGTCTACTTTTTTTAAGATGAAAATTTTGGAAGTTTTTTACTGGTTTTTAAGAAAAAAGTTTATGTAAAGGATTAACAAATTTTTTAATTACTGGATTTATAATTACTATATATTATCAGAAAAGTAAGCATTTTCTCCTTTAGTACTATTACATAATGAGCTAAAAATAAGGCTTTTCATAAAGAACAACTTGTTGATATTTTACCATCCTTTAAAATAACTTTAAAGATAATAATGTTTAGGTGAATCAGGACTTGATGAACTCTATAAGAACAAGCTTGAATCAAAAGAAACCTAGCACATTTAAGATGGGATAAACAATTGAAAATATACTTTCCAGTAAAAACCAACTGGTACTTAACAGTACTAGTTTTCAACAGTGTAGTTCAAAATTTGTTTAGCCTTAACTTTCCAGCAAAACCTTTTCTTTCCTAATAAATTATGCCCATAATGAAACTGGCAAAGGTAGCATGGCTCCTTTAAAATGAACTGTCACAACTAACACCTAAAGCTTAAAACACTGTGCATTTCTTTTCAAAATTGATAAAACTCATTTTAGTGCACTATCAGACCAGTATCCTTGAAATAGATGTGATCTAAGAAATCTGACCTTTTCAATTAATTTTTAAAAATTGTGCTTCCCCATTGATGTATGGTTAGCACTGTTTAGTAGCCCAACTTCTTAACAGCTGGCTTTTTGATCTCCCATGGGAGAATCAAATTCTGTTGTTCTAGGGCTGAGTTTAATTTTTAAAAATTTATGTTTTACTTGAGATTATAAACTGATACATATTAATTGAAGAAAAATTCTCTAAAAAATATCAATAGGAAAATAAAAGTTCCACAATCTTTGAACTCAAATATAAGCACTTTTAGCACAATGCCTTCTTCCCATGTCTTTCCCCTTATGCATACAGAACTGGCTTGATGAACCTGCAGGGCTTGGAGAGCATAATCATGAAAGCCTCTCTGTCTTGTCTTCCACTTAATCCTGCTTAGTGGAAGCAGCTCTCCTCCATGCTCTTTGGTGAGGACTCAGAAAGGGCTCTTCATTTTTCAGGTCACTCTAGTCCTACAGTGATTTTAATTTGCACACAAAGTCTTAATCTACTAAATTCATTCTCAACAAAAATTTGAATGGTTCCTAAAAGCAATCCAGTCTGAGGCAGGGCGTAACTTAAGTATTCCATTGGGACATAGGGTCAAGGTACTTTCATTCCTTTTCATCTTTAAACCAGAGATATGAGCTCCAGCGAGGCGGCCCTGGTGCTGTCCTTCCCCACCAGCATTGCTGGCATTAGACTGGATGTGTGGGTATCTCCTTGCCACACCTTTCTTGTGGTTACATTTTATTAGTCTCAAAATTATATTGTTCCACACTGTCTTCACCCTGACTTCAGGGTTTTAGTTCCTGGTTGCTGTTCTCTTTGTACATTGTTCTTTGCCGATAGCCTGAGCAGTGTGGTTCTAATTACTTCTCTCGCCCTTCTACAGATGAGGGTCACACATAACAGCAATCACCCCTAAACAGGGTTATGTCTGAACTACAGGTTTACTAGAGGATAAAATATTAAATCTGCCACTTAATTCTAATAAAAAATTATTTTAATGAACTATATATATATTTAACAATAATTCTTAAGTTTGGAGATTTAGCACAGTGGCATAAGTACCTGCCTGGTACGCACAAGGTTGTGAATTCAATCCCTTGCACCAAAATAAATAAATAAATAAATAAATACAAAGAAACAATAATTCTTAGATATTCCTATTTTAACTTGTGGATAAAAATCATCATTTGATCCCACATAAAACTACATGCTCTGGGTATGTGTTATCAGTCTACATGGAGGAAGAGTATAGGAAATAATTTCAAGAAACACAGTGCTGATATGCATGTAAGAATGTTGCTAAGAACATCATCTATGTTTCAATTTTCCTATCTATCTTTTATTTTCCAATCTCTTCTATGTTACCAATGGTCTTCTCCATACACAATACTGACCTGGCTCCACCCCTGCTGAAAATCTTAAATAAATCCAGACTAATTTCTAATTCCCAAACATGGAACATATACTTGTTTCTTAATTTTTGGTCTATTAACCAGCAGTTGTAAAGACTGTGGCCCCTAACCCAGAAAAACAGCATCAGAGCCTACATCTTACTGAGAATCCCAGGTGACAAACAATCTCACGCAAGTGTGAGGAACATTCAACGTGCCTCCCCTGAGAGTCCTATAGCTGAAATCTCTCTCAGCTTCCTGTACTAGGAAAAACTGTGATTTCCCTAAAAACTTGATTTCCATTAAAGACAATGACTACTGAAACTTACTGGATACATTAGTCACTTTCTTGTTGCAAAGCTACAGCTTAAAGGAGAGGTTTATTTGGCTTTCAGTTGTAGTGAGCTCACTCCCTGATGGAGGGCCTGGCTGGAGGTTAAATTGGGGAGGGGGTCAGGTGTTGTGGTCAAGGTAGAAACAGCATGGTAGAAGAGTATGTGACAGGACAATTCTTTACCCCAGGAATTAGAGAGGAAAGGGAGGAGTCAGGGACAAGAATACCCTCTTCTAGGTCAGCCACCTAGTGATTCACCTCCAACCAGGCCCCAACTCCTAATATCATTGCTAAGTAGAGCACCCCCAGGATCCAATCACCTTCCAAAAGCCCCACCACTAAATGCATGAGAATTCTAAGGGACAATACTCAATCTCTTGTCTTTATCTGCTATTCAGCTCAAATCTAATGTGTGAGTTTACTATCAGCAGTTTTATTAGCTTTTATCGCAAGCCTTTTCTTTTTTGGGGGGGTACCAGGGATTGAACTCATGACCTTGTGCTTGCCAGGCAGGTGAGCATTTTCTTTCTGAATTGTATTTTTGGTTCCATATTATTTTTCTACTGTGTTTTACTTTGATTTTATTTCTAGTTATCCTGGGATATCACAAGCAATTGTGAGTATACATACATAAGACCTCAACAGATTTAATTATAATCTTTATCATAATTAGACAATGAGAAATAGTTGACTGTTTACCGATCATTTTATGTTGAATTTTTCTTTTATTAAATTTGATTTTAAAGGAATAAAACAAAACAGTACAATAAAACAAAACAATGAAGACAATATTTGATTTCAAACTCATGACCTTGCACTTGCCAGGTAGGTGCTTATGCCACTGAGCTAAATCCCCAGACACTCAGACTACCAGCTTTAGGTCTGCAAAGTCAGTCAAACAATACAAGCATTAAATTCTTTCTTTACTTCAGTTGCTATCATCTCAGCCTGCATTCCTCCAAATTGGCCAGTTGCCTATGAGGGCAGGGCTGAGGGAGAACCTTCTCTCCTTGCCTGTTGACTCAAGGAAAAGGCTCTGTTTCCTGGTTCTCTCATGGCTGGCTCAATTGCTGCTGGCACACAGGAGGGCACTGCTTCCTGGTTCTCTCCCTTGCATTTTTCTTTTGTTAAATGTTTGTGTTTATTTTTCTCATGGGAACTCTATTAGGACCATCTAACCATGTCATGCTGATCAAACTACAATTCTCAAACTTTTTGAAATTCATCAGGACTTTGTCAAATACCTGAGTTAAAATATTTTCAACACCTACCAAGCCACGGCTGCCCCAGGGCGAGAACCATATCAGCCTTTCCTGAGATCCACGCCATGTTGGAACTTGGGGTGCTGGGAAAACAGGCAGTCAGCTCACCGCCCTGGTGGGCAGCTGTGAGCCTACCAGTGCGCAGGCTAAGAATCAAACATCCATCTCATTCCCCCCACCCCTGCTAGCAAGTGGGAGCCAGACATCTGAGCATGTCTTGCGAGTTTGACTATATGCAATATAGTAAATAAGGGGGATTTTCTTCTGCCATCTCTTTGAAGGCAAATATTTTTATCTCTGTTCTGATCAATGGTATTGTTCTATTCAATATTCTGTTTTTGTAATTTTGGTATTTCCTTTGCTTTTGCTCTACCTAATTGAAGGAACAACTATTGTGAAGAAAATTAGATATACTATTGTACCTATTGATGTTATCCCAGTAACCTACTGTGAGGTTCTGCACCAATTTCACTGTACTGCCTCAATTGGCTTTGTCCTGTCTTGTTCTGCTGTATTTTACTACCTTCAAAATAAATAAATAAATAAAATAACATAAATAAAATAAAAAATAATAAGAAAAAAAGTAAATAACAACAACAAGACAGATCAGTAAGGTGCTAAGCAAGCTGAAACATGATATAATTAAACAGATAATGGACTTAAACAGCAAAAGGAGGAAAAGAAAGTGCTCTAAAGGATATAACTGCATGTATAATTAAGTGTGTAGGATTGATCACCACGTTGCTAAGTTTTTGTTGGATTGTGAACAGAACTATTTGCAGCCTCACTGTTTGAATGTCCACTTTGTATGCTTTCATTTTGTAACTTGAACAACTATATCCAAGAAGACAATATGTAATGTATCAACTAGTGAAAAAAAATATTTTCAACATCAATCTTCATGCCTTACTTTTCTTCCTTACTATAATCACAAAAATGACAAATAGCAATAAACTATGAGAACTACAAGAGGCCTGGGAATTCATTCATGATCTCTAGAAGAATGAATGGATTTTACTTTATGCTACATCACTATTAAGTATGATATGTCAACTTGACTGGATAAAGAAATGCCCAGGGAATTAGTGAGGCACACTTGTGGGTATGTCTGGCAGGTCACAAAGGTGTAAATGGGTACTATATATGTTCCCTATTCCCTTCCTCTCTGGCACTGATCCTGGACCCTGCTTGCCAGCTTTAATGAGCTAAGCACCTTTGCTCCCACAAGCCTTTCCACTGTGGTGTTTCTGCCATGAAACCAGGTGACCATGAACTGCTTCTACCAAAACCATACACCGAATTAAACCTTTCCTCCTTTAAGTTGGGGAGGAAATGAGGTATTGTGTCCCAACAACAGAAAAGCTGTCTAATAAATGACTCATGTATCATTTTTATTATCTGTCTGGTGCTGTGTGAGTCTACAGCCCTTCCCTGCTTCATCACAGGGAGCCACCCTGCAACCAACATCTGAAAGCCATACTGTGAAAAGACTCACTACCACCCAAAACTCATTTAACAGGTGCCAAATGCCCACTGTGCTTACTGGGGCAATCCCTGAGAGGTCAGAAATGAGGAAATCAGAGCATGAAATTAATGGTTCTTTCCCTCATGGGGCAATTATGATAATTTTTCCATAATTCATTGACATGATATGGCAGATGAAAAGTAAGACAAAAATAAACACCTCCCTATCAGCTTCTTTTAGGTCTGTAAGAGACTGAAATATTCTGTATTAATAAGTCAGGTGGAAAGTAGCCTGGAGAAATGTCTAATATTTTTCATATATAAAGTAGGAATAGTTTGAAGTGCTTTTAAAATATGGCATATTAAACTTGCTTGCAGAAATAACATAAAACAGGACAGGGATATCCGCATCACCACCCTCACTGCGTCAGTCCCGCCCTCTTCCATTTGAATGGCAGGGCCCAGACAAACATGTAATTTCTGCTGCTCTGTGAAGCTTCAAAAGGGTTCTGAGCAACAAAAAAAGCCTTCTGCTTTCTCACCAGCAAATGTAAATAGTGACCAAAATAGTACTAGAAAGTAAGCTGCATTAGAACTGTCTGGGTTGTACTTCAATTTTCACTTTTGATGAGAAGACAGCAGCAAGTCTGTCCTTTGTGCAGATGGGTGCTGTGGGTGACATTCAAAAGGAAGAGCTGGGTGGCACAGGGCCATGCTTCTCGGCAGCACAGAACTCTAATGAGGTGGGAGCTCAGGTCCCAAATCACCTGTACCAAGAAGAATTAGCTAATGCTAGTTCAGGGAGGAAAAAGCACAGCACAAGAAATATGAAAGGCAAATATAAAGCACAAGTTAAAAAGGAAGCACATTTAAAATACAGTATACTGACTGCCCCAACTGCACTATAATCTGCATACATCAATGATTTTCACTTTTCCTGTGTGTTTTTGGTTTCTGAGCTTTATAGTAAATATGACAACAGAGTATTCTGGCGGCTTTCAGGAAATGTGCGATGTGAGAGGTGGGGACAGCCTGGCCTTGCAGAAGGTAGTGGTGGTCTAGGGTGTATCAGCTTTGCAGACAATTAGAACCTGATGATAGAATTCAAATTATTACATAGCCTTCTGAAATTGCTGTTTTTATTCTGGGCAACTACAAGTCCAAATCTGCAAAGGATACAAATTATATTAACTTTAGAAACAAAAACATAGAAAAATCTAAAAATAGCTATTTTAGGAAAAACCTTTTAGAATTTATTTTAAGAGACACACCAAACTTCTGTTCTACGATCTAGTCTGTATTCTAGAAATTATTTATTATTGTCAGAACTTTTAAAGTAAAAGTTGCATTTCGCACTTTCAGAAACCAAGTGTCTCTAAACAATGGTGCAAGCAATTCAACCCTGAAGGCATTCTCAGCTGTAGTGGAGTGTATTTATATGTTCCACTTTTTTTTAATTCCTAGAAAAATGCTGACCTTTATGCCTGAGCTCTCATTGGGAAATATAATTTGCTCAGTTAAAAAATATGTATATTTTAGGACTCACAACCACATTACACTTAAAAGTCTCTGCTATGAATTTAAAAACTGGCCTATTCGAGGATGTCATGTGCCACAGGCAAGCAGCTGGGGCTGGATGGAGAGCGACAGTAGCACCTGCTCTCTTTAATCTGTAATGATTGCATAGATAGAAAACAAGCCAATTTCAGAAGATAGAAGAATTCCAAAAACACACTGGAAACAGAACAAAAATAAGGCCTTGAAATTTACTTGCTGATTCTCAAAAATACCACATTATGACCACTGTCCTTAGTTTTTATCTTCTCTTTTCAAGAGCAGTTTCTCCTGTTTAGCTTTTGGATCTTCACTGTTCCCCTTGACTCCTAGGTTAACTAAAGGCAGATATTTGAAAGTACACATTCTCATTTAGTATCCACAGCACATGAGTTATGCTTTATAAATGCTACAAGCACTGCTCTGAAAACATGCTTTAAAAATTCAAGTCCTTTTTCCCCATTTTCCTCCAGCTTTTGGGTTCTAACTTTCTGCACACCATTTCTTGGAAAGATAACAACTTGAGAATCTGTGTCCTGGTGGAGGCATATATGGCTCACAGGGAACATGTTCAAAAGGGTAGCTGACTTCTTGGCCAGGAAGAAATAAAAGAAAACCAGGGAAACTTACTGAATGGTCCTGCGCTTTGAAAATCATTTAAGGTGGCAGAGTTACTCTTTAAAAATCCAAGAAAGCAGAATTTTTTCTTTTGCTATAAATACTGTTTTCCTGAGAATTTTTCTCTATTAATATAAAATTTGGCTCATCTCTTCAATTTTCCATATATGACTAAGTGTAAACACTGGGATAAAATGTGATATTCTGCTGTCACATGTAACTAGAAGTAGCATTTAATATTTTAATTTTAATTTAGAATTACTATTTTTCTGTAGAATATAACCCATCATTAAATCTTGCAAAGGGTCTCTTTCAACTTGTCCTATTGTAGTACTTCCCTCCACAAGATTCTTAATTTTATATCTATTTCAGTAGTAAAAAAAAATACGGATTAAATTCTATGGACTTTATTTTGGGAAGATTGAGTTTAGTTTTCTTTTTGGAGGAGAGGACTGTCTATACTGATAAAATGAAAGAAACTCTCGCATCATGAAAATTTAGCCTTAACATAATTTTTAAAAACTTGGATAAACATCATAAGAAGAAAGGAAAGACATTCTAACTTTACAGCTTTTAGATCCTTATGGGACTGACAACTAAAAAAAGGGTAGACTAGAAAATGTTCTTGTTTTGGGATAAATCCTGAAAGTATGACTGTCCTTTTAGTCCTAAAAATTTTGCCCCATAGCAATTCAGAGAAACACTACCAATAATTTGCTTTAGACAGAGGTATAAAGAAAAGAGAAGAAAAAAGGAGTGGAAACCATGGAAGGCATGGAATTTTTGAATGTTCAAGAAATCAGATTTCTTGTTTTCTCTGCATATGTGTTACCATACCATTTAAAAAAGAAAGCACTTTCTCAAGAGTAATATTTTCATTGTTGTGTACTTTGACATCAAGTGGACACTGGACAGAGGTGTACTTGGCCCTTGGCTGTGAACAGCCCTGTCCTCATGGAGCTCAGAGCCTGGGAGGAGCTGAAAAACCACGGCCAACCGAGAGCACCAGTGTGCGCCACAGCCAGGCAACGGGAAGGTTTGTGGGCCGAGAGAAGCCAACCCTGCGAGGCTGTGAGGGGAAGGCAATCTTGGATGTCTAGGACAAGATAGGCGGGGTGAGTAGGAGCTGGGCAGAAAAGGAGAAAAAGGGAGAGAAACAGTCTGTGCTGGAAGCTGTGGGTGGGTAGGGGGAGTTTGTCACAGCTGAAGAGGTTTCAGAAGGTCAGTGATGGTAAATGTGGGGAGCCAGAAAGGAAGTGACAGGCAACAGATAAATGTGACAGGTACGACTCAGGAAAATCCTGTGAGCCTGGTTAGCACACCTGCGTCACACCCTCAGCGCTGTGAGGGCCAATGGAGTAAAGGTCACTCTGGATGTGCGTGGAGGGGAGTTGATACAGGTATACTGGGGGGGCCTGTTCAGTAGCAAGAGCTGCAGTCTTCCCGAATGAAGAAGCCGGTACCATAGGCCTGAAAGGCAACAAGCTTTGCAGGCATGCAAGGCAGGGCCCATGAGGAGCACTAGGAAGGAGGGGCCAGACAGGCAGAGAACATTCCATCCTGTCACCTACTGGTACAGTCAAGCTGATAAAGACAGTGGGTATAGTGAATTATGAACAGAGATGCTACAGAGGCTAGACTATAAAGTAATGAGAAATAAGTAAATAGGTATGAAGGGTACACAGTAGTTAGAGGGGACTAAGGGAGATTTATCTAAATATTCCATTTAAACATTGTTGAACTCTTACTGAATAGGGCCTTTTTTGGTAATTTAATAAGTACGTATATGTAAAACATTAAATAGCAGTTTTAATTCTAATGTTTTCTAAAGATTAACTGATTTAATTCTCAAAATTCCCTAGATAAGTTTAATTATTATTCTCATTTTGGAAATGTGAAAACTGAGGCACAGAGAGGTTAGGTAAGTGTTTGAAGTCACACAGTTCCTAAATGGTATAGTTGAAATTTGACCCCAAGCCAGTCTGGCTCTAGAATCCATGTTATTAAACTGTATGCCTCTCTCTAATACAACACATGCAAGATAATCTAAGAGGATAGGTTTAATCTTAAGAAAGATACAACTTGTAGCATTAGAAAGGTCAGGTTTCATGGAACACTTCATAGTTTGGCAGGCTGATAAATTATTCAAAGTACTGCAAAGCCTGCCATCTTCATCCCACTATGATAACGAACCTTTCTGAAAATAAAGAATATGATTGTATTGACTCGTTTTATTTATATATTGATCATTTGACATCACAGAAAAAAAGTAACTTGAACTAGATGGATTTGGAAATAATTAGTTTCCTCTTAGAAAACAAATTCCTCAGGCTTCTCACAAATCAGTGTTGGCAGAAGTGTCTTGCTGAATGTCCGCAGCTAGGAGGCTGCAGGAGATTGCTACTGATCACCATTTCCTTTCTTTGGAATACTATTTAAATTAGGTAAAGTGTTTAGAAAGATTCCTTTCGAATCATGACCTTTTTTCTAAATTGACCTTGAACAATTTGTTTTCAAGAGCAACTAGTGATAATTAAAAAAAAAAAATCACAGCAGGCAACAAAGCCAACTACTAAAGGAAATATTTCTTAGTCCATACTGGAGGAATGGATTGGCTGGGTCCCAGTCTAAAGTCAAGGAGAAGTTCTGCTTGAGTCACAAGGAAACACAGTAGGTTGTGGAAAGAGGCTTCATTAATTCTGGAAGCTCAAATACATTTTAAAGTAAAACAGTATTTCCATTTCATGTGTACTTGAATATACAGAAATTGGGGAAAAGACCAAAGACCTCAAAGTCCTGTTTTTGAGACTTGATGCTGCCAATAATATAAAAAGGACCAGGCACTTCCCCTCCAGTGGGCTCCAGATTTTCATTGTGAAATGAGGGACAAAGGTGGAAGGGGAAGGAGGCTAAAGGGTCAATTCTCTAACATTCCTTTTATCCTTGAGTCTTCTACTGAATAAGGTGACATGGGATTATGATTTCAGCTGGTATCAAAGGAAACAGATTCATATGAATCCACTCCATTTAATAGTCTACTCATTAAGGTTGTAAGAATAAAGGAAAATGGTGAAAACATCATGTTTGAAAACAGAGAGGCCATGCGCTTGAGTAGAAACCTGCCATCTATAAGAAAAGAAGAAAATCAGAACTAAGACCTAGCCAGAAAAAATTAGATACAGGATCTAATACAGAGAGGACTATGGTTTTTGAAGTGATCAGAGGCCCCCCCCCATTTGAATGTAAAGAGCACTAGTCCAAGAGGAGAAATAGTAGACTTGCTTGCAACAAGGCTGAAATAAGGTATAGAAGATTACTCATTGTGTAGGGTGGGAGGGACCTTAGGGCAAGCATTTCCCAAATACACATAGCTATAGAGTATGAAATTAGTACATGCGATGTGTTCAAAGAGGAATACATGTATCAAATGTAGAACACAAACCACCTTATGATGTTAATAATGCACTTGTGCAATATTCCAACATGAGTGCAAACTGTTTCTGTATTTCTTCTTGTGATAGACATGTATTTACAGTGCAGTGCTGTTTATTAACCACACCAAAGAAAAAATTAGAGCAAAGTCAGACTTCATGAATAAGAACCTGCTGATACTATTTTAAAGCAAAATGAAATTAGATAAGTCAGCTTGGAAAATAGAAAGCAAGTACATCTCGTGGAGGAACATCAGTATTTATTAAACTTTGAAATAATTAGTTTTTTAAGCACCAATGAAATACTTCTGTCAAAAATGACTCACTGCCTAAAAACTGGCAGTCCAATTCAGCTGAGCTCTGGTAAGAGCTGTACAGGCAGCCAAATTTATTGGAAGGAATCTCAAAAGAGGTCAGTTCTCTAGATGAGGAAATACAGGCTAACATCACTTTTGAATTTAGAATGAATCCACCATTAGGAATGGTAAGAAAATAAAAGATGGAAAAGAAGCAATTGGGAAGCAAAGAAAAATAATGCTTATTTCTAAGAATGCTGCTGCTTTGTTTTATGAACTAGTCTATTTGTTTTGGCTCCAACTAAACTCAAGAATGTTTCTGCATATTTTACAGTGTAGTTTATAGACATCAAAGGAATAATCTCCCCTTTCATCATTATTTACACATAAAAATAATGCAATTTGTGGTGCATGTAAGATGTTACTTCTTAAAAAGCTCTTGAGTCTAATTTATTAATTGCATGAGATTTAAAGTTAAACAAGGGTGAGATGCAAATCATCTGTTACTCTGAAATATTTTACCACCAAAATCTTGTTTTATTAATGAGATGTTGAACAGCCATATGAATATTTATTTAGGTGGTTGAGGGCTTTATGAAAAATCCTGGAGCAAGTAACTGAGACATAAAAGCAAAAGGGAGGGTTCTGCCTGTCTTGAAAAAATGGGGTCTGTGCCTTTGTTTTTAATTCCATTTTTTCCTCTGTGCTTCAAACATTAAAACATTCCCATAACCCACCAATCACCCCAGCTCTCTTGCTCCAAATCTTTAGTTTCAGTTGCTACTACTGACTGCTGGTATTGTAGCAACAGCCTCCTACTGACAACTCTGGAAATAACATTTTAGTCTTTTTGGATGAAAGATGATATCGTATTATTTTTTCCCAACTATATACATTTGGAAAACATAACGTATGTATTATATTTGGTTTATTTTCCTTAATTTATTGATTTTGATTCAGTTCCTTAGAAATGCTGTGTAAAGTTGTATTTTAACATGCTTTTTACATATTTTCTTTGCAACAAATCCCCTAAAAAACTACATAAATGTAAAACAGAAAGAGCTAGAATTGTTTTAAGATGTTTCCATGATGTAGAAGGCGTATTATGTAGAATCAGGTACGATAGCACAACTGTTTATTCATAGCCCTCCTATCTCTTTTTGGAAAAATACATATACACACATACACAAAAAGCCACATTATGTATATATATATATATATACACAATGTGGCTTTTGAATATATATATATATTCATATATATATGAATATATATGTATATATATATACATATATATACATATATATATATATTCAGTTTTTAAAAGTACACATGTATTTCAAACTATACATATGAACAGGCTCATGTACAAGGTAATTAGAAAGACTCCAGGTGTTAAAAGTTCTGCAGCAACAAAGATGATGCGAAACAAAGTCCACCAATAGGCTGGCTGCCAGCCCAGCCTGCCCCTGGGGCTCTTTGTCCTATGCCAGGCTAGCGTGTTCTTCTCTTCCCTGCATAGTCTCTTCTGCTGCTCTCAAAGCTACTCTTTCCCCTGCCCTGAAAGCCACCCGAGCTATGTTCCTCAGGTTCCTAAATTATCCTTTAACTCTCTTCTTCCTTCTTTTCTTTGCAAGTACAACTTCCTAGTTCTTTAAGTGAGATGATTTCATCTAATTGATAAGAAGAATAGTTTCTGGTTAGTTTCACACTACAGCATGAATTACCTCAAGTGATTTATTACTTAGGAGGTCTGTATTTTAAATAGACATTTGGTAACCCAAGGTTTAGCAGATTTTGGAGGAGGATGGAGTGGGGTTGTCCCAACTTCTTTTAAGAATAAAGTTAGTGCTGTTGCAGATTTTGGGGTTGGATGAGGTAGAGGTGTCTTTTCTTTTAATACCAAAGTTAGTGCTGGGGTGCATAAAGTTGCCTTAAAAAGCAATCAATAATAGATATAAAATAATAATTTTATCCTTTAAAATAATTCAAAATTTTATTTTTGAGTGCCCAGTACCGTGCAGAAACCAGAAGGAAGAGACATGAAAAGTGAAAGCAGCATTAGGCATTAATAATAGGACCTTATGAGATGTGGGAGCTTAGGGCGCCTTACTAACTGACAGTCTGAGCGGTGAAAGGGCTGCAGAGGGAAGGAGATAACACACAGCGAAGCAGGTGCTATGAATTGGCGATGACTAGAGTAGCATGCATATCTTGAGGGACAAGTGTGACATCAGATGGTTCCAAAAGCCAGGCAGAAGAGTTCCATCTTGATGTTGTAAGTACTCCTTTTAATTTAACTTGGGAAGATGACATTGTAAGAAATTAAAGCATCACCACACGATATAAAATGGGAAAGTCACATTCAAATAATCACATTACCCACTTTGAGATCCATTCAGAAATGTTTCAACACACATGACATTCTGTGTTCTTCACTCACCGCATATTGGCAGATTTTGCCTCATTTTCGAAGAGATCAATATACGCCATTGGTTTTCCCCGTATTTTTGCTTAAACAAAGTTGTAGTGGTGTTTTGCATTCTTCAAGTATATCCATGAGATAAATTCTTATTAGTGGAACTGCTGGGCCGAAGTTATGTGCATTTAAAATGCTGCTACATAGGACTACACTGCCGTCAAAGAGCTACACTGGTTTATGCACTCAACAGCAGTGCGTGGGCCCACACATTTCCCCTTGGGTATTTCTTAAAATTCAAAATTTATGCTAGTCAGAAGGTAGCCAAGCCTCTCAAAACTTTGTACTTTGATTTATATTTACTTACAAGTGAGAATGAGCATATTTTTCATATTCATTGGACATTAAGGTCCAGTCTGTGAATTCCGTGTTCACATTCTTTGCTCTTTTGGTCCACTGATTGTTAGTCTCTTTTCTACTGATTTCTAAGCACTCTTGTACAGCAGGGAAATCGTGGTGATTTAAGAATTCTCTGGCAGAGTTCTTCATACTAGAATGGCACTAAAAGACTTTGGCAGGGATGTGAGCTGAAAGGGGGCTGTTATCAATCACAAATTGAGAAAAGCCCCAAGTCAGGTCATATCAGAGGCATAAGAAACACATCCAAGAGCTCTGGTGATGGAGTTGTGATAAATTGGGATGAAAGGTAGAAAGGACAAAGATGAACTCAATGTTTCTAATGGGAAACAGAAAAATGGGGTGGCGGGGGGGGGGCTGATAGCCTGAAAGGAAAAGCCAATTTGGAAGAGGAGCTAATAATTCAATGTTGTAGTTACTGAATTTGAAGAAGTAGTGCATCCTCCCAAAGGAGATCACTCACAGGCAGTGCAAGATAAAGGACCTAAAGGAAACCTGGGCTAGGGCTTCTGGGAATCATCTCCAAAGAAGTGACAGAAAAAGTCACAGAAGAGGTGAACTCACTATGGAAACTAAAAGAAAAAGCAAAGCCAAGAAAATAAAAGCAAAAGCAAAGCTAGTGGGTGAGAAACACAAACTAGCAGGAAGACTGACCAGCAGAAATGACAAATGAAGAAGTATCATGTAAGCCAAGAGTAGAGTGAGCTTCCAGATCAGGGTATTATACAATGCAGACAACAGGCTAAAGCCAGCAGCTAGCCTGTTTGGGTAGTTCCAATAAAGTTTTATTGGAACATGGTCATTTCCATTTGTTGACATACCATCTGGCTGCTTTCTTACCACTGTGACAAGAGCTGAGTAGTTGGGATGGAGATTGATGGTCTGGATACATCTGGATCTGTACAGAGAAAGTTTGATAACCCCTGTCAATGATTGCTGGTCGATATAGTTAAATACAGAAGGTAGAGGGTAATTAAAAGTAGAAAAACACTATTGAATTTGGGGAAAAGACAAAAAGGTCCTTTGAATATTTTCTGTACTTTGTTGGCATTTCAAAAGAGATTTTGAGACTGTATAGAAGAGTTGAATCATACACCTCAGAAAGATAGCAAGAGTTTGGTTGGCACTAGACAGAGTTACAAAAAGTGAGAGTGGAATGTAGTCTGTCTGTCTGTCTGACCATAAACTCCTTGTCATGAGAAGGCTGTCACCGAGATCGTGAGAACTGGAGAATCTCATCAAGAAAGAGATAGACATGGAACTCTTGAAGCAATGGTACTTGGACGAAAGTTTAAAACTAGCTTTCATAAAATTAGAATCGGTAGCCATGTGCACCAAATTACGTGGTATATCTATTGTAGATTTCCTGAGAGTGTGGCAGTGACTCGTTCCAGTCAGTAAAACCAGCTCCAGCACATCACAGACTGAAAGAGTACACTCAGATGTTGCTGGTACCAGTGAAGAAGCTGGGGCATGGGATGGTATGATCAGATGGCTAAATCCTTCTAGGAATAAATCGTGGGAAGCAAGAGACAATATCACAACAGTTAATATGAAGAGGTATGAATTTCAATACTGATAGATGGAAAAAGAGGTTGACAAAGAGTCTCCAGGGAGTGAAAAGAAACCTAGCTTCTGTTAGAAAGATGGCAAACAGCCGATTCAGTCAGGACATTACAAAACCGTTTAACAAAGTTAACATTAGAAAGTTTTCTATTAACTAGGATCCTCTAAAACCCATTGCTTCTGAATATACATGTGCAGAATCTGTAGTCTGTATTCTTTTAATCACTCTCACTGATCTGTTCATCAAAATTTAGCTGTTTCTTTAGCATGTACATGGCAATGTTTTAAGAGTTAAACATATTTTCCATAGCTCTTGAAGGATTTTGTTCACTGAACAAAGAATCTTTTTCAACTAAGTTTTGAAATAAAAAAATTCCAGAGAATAGAACTAGAGGAAAGATACGGGTAAAATACTTCTGAGGGTGAACTGTTCATTTCTTCTCTGCTCATTTACTGTTATTGCTTCTCCTTACTCTAGGAAGCAAGGTCATAATTTGTTGTCACACTGTATCCAAGCTTATCTTCCAGAGCATTCTTCCTGGAAAATGGCATTTGTGCCTTATGCTGCTATGATTGAATGGTTCTGTCTTCCTTTCTGAGTGAGTAGGCAAACCTTCTTGGGTGGGATAGAAAATACATTTCTATTCTTAGCGTCATTAATTCTAATTCAGTAGGGCACAAAGAAAATGCTACTTTCCTTTGCTCCCTTAGGATATGCATGCAAGGGAGACACAAATTAAATAGTGAACAGGTCCTGAACAAAGCCATTTGATGCTAGGCATTGAGATTTCTTTCTGTTTCTCATTGCTACTAAAATCTTACAGTGAGGTTTGTAATTTTATTCTTTGAAAAAATGATTCCTGTAAGCTTCAGCACAGTGAGAATTGCCCAATCTTATGAAATATTCCCCCCCCCCAGCTCTTCTAGTAACACAGACCAGATTTCTAGATGCCCTACTGGCAGCCGACCTTTCCTCATGAACTCCAGTCAGTGGCCAAGGGAGAGAAGCATCAATGCTTTAAAATCTTTTTTCTATGCCTGCAAGCAAAATTTTTACAACATTTCTCCTTGATATGAAATCTCTGCTTGGACATCTGGCTTCACAGTGAGGAACTTTCAATGTACTGGCTTCAAAGAAAGGACTTAGCTCTGGTGCTGCAGTGAGGCCAGAGAATGTTTCACTGCCTCTGTATGGAACTATTCCTAACATTTTCCCAAATGAACACCTGAGCTCAGTGGATAGTGCTAACATTCCAACAGCTTATCTTTAGCCTATAGCCTTTCATGGGCTATACAGAAATTATGCTCTCACATAACAAACACAGGGTATAGGGGATTCTATTAGAATCTGCCTGATGAGGGAGAATTTTACCATAAAACCTGAGTTCTTATAACATATCTGCTATAGCACAAAATATTTACAAACTTGATGTCAGTAATAAAACATGGGAATAAAATGACATTATGAATTATAAGAGCCTTGATTTGTAAGGCAGCATAATTTATTCATATTTGTAGCACTTCCATTGAAACAAGCATCACAGTAAGTGATCACTTCAAGAAACTTAAAAGTCTAGTTGCTAAGAACAAGAATGAATCAAAACACAGGTCACAAGGTACTGTCCGCATCCCTGAAATCCAGAAATTCTCCAAAAACCACAAATTCTTTTTGAAAGATTGTGGTTAACTAGGCAACAAAAATAGATCCATGTTTTTAAGGTACTTCTAATCACTATTTGTCTCATTTATTAGGCATATTTATACATTACATTGTTCATTCAATGGGTTTCAGGACAGTATATTATTCCAGACCCTTTTGAGGAAAGAGCACAAGCACTGTATGAGCTTCTCAGGGTCTGCAGATTTTGATTTGCAAAACACATTCAATCTCAGGGATTTGGACAATAGATTGTGGATCAGCACAAAAATGTAGCAAAACTTCATTGAGGAGATGAACAGTACTGGCACAAGCCTCTCACTCTGATGCTTTACAGATGAAGTGACATTGAAGTTTTAAAAGGAAAAGATGCTTTACACACAGCTGATTGACAAATCCATGGAGGCCTGGCTCACAGTGAGCATGGCATCTAGGTCAAGGACTACAGTGTGGGGTGGAAGGAGGGTGACATCTAGACATGTAGTTCTTCAAACTGAACAACCCCAAATATCTGCTAATACTGACCACGTTAGAAATTAAAACAAGAAACATTAACACATTTACATCACTTTGAAAAGCAGTAATGAACCTAGTAAGGGTAAATATAAATATATATGGTGAAGCAGTATCTTTGTTTTATATTTCTACAAGTATTTTTTAATATCTGGCTCAAGAGAAGGTAGTTGTATTCTTACATCTGCTTCTACAGTCAATCTCTTGCAAAATGTTGGTTTGGCAAGTATGAGGTCATGAGTTCGATCCCCAGTACCAAAAAACCCCTTTTGGTTTGGTTGAACTATTGCAAGCAAACCTTGTCTCACACAGAAAAATACTTAGAGAAGGAAGGAGTATTTTAGTAGCCTCTCATGATTAAGGATATTCTTTGTCACTACACCAAAACTTGACAAATGGCAGTTTCTTAAAAGTTAGTTACGGGCCAGGACATAGCTCAGTGGCACAGCGCTTGCCTGGCAAGCGTGAGGCCCTGACTTCAATTCCTGGTACTGAAAAAGAAAATAGTACCAAAAAACAAACAAAAATTAGTTGTAACATGGAATCTAAAACTACAAGTGAACTTTTTGAACAGTCACATTAAAATCTGCTGACTTCTTTTGTACTTGAATGGATCTTTTTAATCGTGTATGGTTTTGTAACATCAGGTATAGGTCACTTAGAAAACATGGGTAGATATATAAATCTTCCAAATATAGATATATTCATTCTCTCCTGCACTCTTTCCATCCCATCTATATCATTTATAATACCACCGATTTCATAAAAGAAAAAAAAACTGTAAGCATTGGGAAGCTGTCAAGCTCACAGTGGTGGTACTCATTTTCCAAAATTCAAGTTTTTTTCTTGAAAGCACAAATTCTATCATTTGCAACAATACAGCAGTGGTTATCCTTGAAGTGCCAGGCTCACTTTGTTTATTTTCAAGAAAACACCTGCCAAATACTCAGGCAGGAAGAAGCAGGTTTTCTGCCTGTCATTTTTTCAGCATAACTAGAGTTTGGCTCATACTCGGGTGCTGATCTGCTTTTCCTTGAGACACTGTCCCACTTCACTATGTGACAGAAAGTCAGATGTGCTTCCTAGTCATGTCAGGAAGTACTCAAGATCACAGATTTAATAAAATGTATTTTATTAAAAATAAAAAGTAAAATGTATTTACTTTTTGTTGATTCATTTTTTAAAAACCACTGGTATGTGGGGGGTGAAGAAAACAATGAGTCCAAGTATGGTTAGTCGGACTAGCAATTTCATCCGCCACTGCTTTTATGCCACCTGTGTTAATGCTAACCGTGAAAAAGGCAAGTGACATCTTTGTGCTATTTTGAAAAAGGTTTGACCTTATGGAGCCCTGAAAAGCCCACATGAGTCCAAGGACAACGTCTTGAGGACTGCTGTCACAGAGTAGATGCTTTATCCTGTAGGCACTGGAAAGCCACTGACAGATTTTAAGTTATAAACAGCATCTTACTATTTGTGTTTTTGAAAGATCACCTTGTCAGTGATGGACAGATTTGAGAGGGTCAAGTTACTGGCAGTAATTCTAGATAAGATGATTGTACTAGCCAAGGTCAAAGATAATGACTGGGGAGTGGAGGATATGTCTGGAGATATTTAGGAATAGTCATTAGAACTGACCTACAGGGAAGGAGAGGAATTTTTTCCAGAGGACTTCCAGGTATCTAACTGAAGAGACTAGGTAGGTGATGGTGGGAGTTTAATTTAGATAAACAGACAAGAAGAGTGTGTTGGAACTAGGGGAAGAGCAAGAGAAAGAGAAGTTCACTTTATGAGATATCCAAGTTGAACTACCTATAGACCATCAAGGTGAAAATGTCCAATGGCATGTGGAAATATGGGCTGAAACTCAATAAAAAAGATAAAAATTCAAAATTAATTTGTATGGAAGTTTACATGAAGGTATGCAAGTGTCCAGGAACAGTATGTACAAGTGGTCCTAAATAAAACCACTATTTGAGTGAGAAAAGAAGAAAAAGGGTGAACAGGGGAGGGAGGAAGAGGACGGAAGAACAAGAAAGGAGGAGAAAGAAGGAAGAGTAAGAGGAAAAGGGAGGAGCAGAAGGGAGAGAAGGAAGGAAGAGAGGGAATAGAAATGGAGGAGTTTCAGGAAGGCTATTATGAGCCAGGAAAGTGCTGCCATGGAGCTAAGGGGTTTTTAGAGACTGGCTATGTGCAGATTAAATTGTTGTTAACAGATGTTCATAGTCTCCTACTAGAGTGGGAATATAATTTTTCTGCCCTGCCCGACTGTCAAAGAAATGAGGCTGAGAATATAGGGGTTTTTCTATGACCTTTTTCTACTTCTCCAATCCAACCATGAAGGGGACATGGCAGGTAGCTGCAAATCCAAAGAGAATGTACAGACATGCAGAGCCACCCACATCCAGTCAAAAAGCGGGAGCCAAACCTAAGCAATGGATAGCATGAATTCTTGCCACACTAGTGGTATGCTGCATGAAAAGCAACTGTTATTAAGTCAGTGAGTTTTGAGGACTGTTGTGCTCCATTGTTGTACCAATTACTGACCGGACAAGTTCCTTGCTAAATGTCATTTTAAAAACTCAAATAGAGGGCCGGAGGTATAGTTCAATGGCAAAGTACCTGCCTGGCATGAGTTCAGTCCCTGGCACACACACACACACACACAAACCCCCCAAAAACCCAAATAGGCTCCTAAAATTAGATGGATTTTCCTTCTCCTAACATCAAATAAAATGAGTAGGAATAAAAAGAAGAATCTAGGTGTGTAGCCAGAGTAGAGCACATACTTAGCAAGGGCAGGCCTCGGGTTTAACCTCCAGCACCAAAATAAAACAAGAGTGAACATTACCAAAACTACACTAACAGAAACATATAGGAGAGTAATGTCCTTATATAAAACATTATTTAAAAAAATCTTTTGTCAGTGGGACAGGAGCACAATTCTGGAGTACACAGTACAGTTGCACAGTGGCTCACCTTCAGGTCAGACAATGTCACCCCAAATCATTCTTTTGCTATCTGCTGACAAAGCCCTGCGAATTCTTGTTATATAATCAAATCTGGGTTTTCCTTTTCAGGAGTGGAAGTGGGTGTGATAGAATAGCAGGTAAATATCAGAACTATTATCTCTGCAGGAAGCAAAGGTTTCAGGATCTCAGGGATACAAAAATTTAGATCACTCAGAACTCAAAGGTGAAGAATGTGCACCCCCCCCCAGCTAGCTAGTGTAAATTCTATAACACAACTGACAAAATCTCAAAGGGAGATCAGTCAGCTCAACACAACTGCATGTCTGCCTCTACTCCAATTCTTCCTTGCCTTTCCGTCAGGTCAGAGAATACAAAGACACAATACAAATCAATTTCATGTAGAGGGAAGACAATCCTTACGCTTATAAGTACTTGCTAATGAATTCTGAACATTTAGATATCTTCTGATTTAATTACTGAATTTATCCTACTACATGTACCAGACTTAAATGATAAACACTGAATTCCTTTGGAAACCATCAGAAAAAGAAATCATTTATGTGGAGGAACACTTGCAGAAGAACACATGGGAAAAAAATGTGAACAAGAATTCCACACCCATGCATATGTACTCATTTTTTTCAGCCAAAAATCAATAAATTCTGTTCCAAAGTTCAACATTTCTGTCTGTTTTATGGTAGTTTTTTTTTTTTTTGGTCTGTTGAATTAAAATAAAATTAAATATTTTTAGAAAACAAACATAGACTATTTTGTTTGTTTTTGTTTCTTGAGATAGTGTCTTGTTATGTAGTCCAGGCTGATCTTGAACTCATCATGTCACCTAGGCTGGCCTCATATTCACAGAGACTGTCCCACCTCAGCCTCCTGACTATTGGGCTTAGAGGTGTGCACTACCATGCCCAGCAAAAAATAGAATCTTGAGTAGTATTCATTGTTCCAAGTCTATTTGGCCTTCCTTTCTTTTTTCTTTATACATCATAATAGGATATCTGAAAACCTGCTCACTATTTTTTTGAAATTTTTTTAAAATTTTGAAGGTAGTAAAATACAACAGAACAAGATGGAACAAAGCCAATTGAGACAGTGCAGTGAAACTGGTACAGAACTTCACAGCAGAAAACCTGCTCACTTTAATTCCATGCTGGTTATTTCTGATGGGTGCAAATGGCGGTGACTTTAAAATCTTTTACATCTTTTCTTCTGTATTTTGAATTATCAGTCATGAACATATGCCATTTTCTATTTTTAAAAAACAATAGAATAAATTTTCTTTTTTAAAAAAGAAGAATGCAAAAGCCAGGCCTGGTGGCACAGGCCTATAATCCTAGTGCTCAGGGACTGAGGCAGGAGGACTGCTGTGAGTTCAAGGCTAGCCTGGGATACAAAGTGAGTTCATCACCTGTCTGAACTGCATAGTGAAACCCTGTCTCAAAAAGACAAAATAAATAGAAAGAAAGAAAGAAAGAAAGAAAGAAAGAAAGAAAGAAAGAAAGAAAGAAAGAGAAAGATGCAAATATGCCATGTAGTTAAGGAAGCTGGTTCTGGGTTGTGAGAATGTAGGTATTTTCTTCTTTGTACTATTCTGCACAGTTGAGGAATAAATGGGAGATGGAAATGACCTTTAGTCACTACTGTAGTGAACTTAAAATGGTCTCAAAATCTTTCCCATCCTTCTGTTAAGAAGTACAGATTTTCCTTCTGCTCATTTCTGGACTAGTCCTGTGACCCTGTCACATTCTGGACCAACAGAATGCAGCGGAAAAACACTGAGCCAGCTCCACCCTCCAGGGAAGTGCTGGTTCTGTCTTCGCCTCTGATAAATCTCCCTCTTGCACACCAGCCATCGTGTAAAAAATCTTACTACTCTTAAAGAAAGAGCCCCCGTAGGAAAGGCTTGTACCCACTTCAGGTGTTCCAGCCCAAATCAAGCTTCCTCCTACCTGACTCCACAAGGCATCCCAGCAATGCCGCGCCGAGCAGAACAGCCAAGCCTGGCTGCCCGGCTTCACATTCCTAATGCCAAGAATTACAAGCATACAACATAGCTGTTGTTCTAAGCCACCGAGTTTCAGGTGTTTCCGTATGCAACAGAGATAATTCACTTCAGAAGCTTATTTAGAAATTACCTAAACTATAAATAAGTGACAAGATTTTATTGCTTCTTACCACAAAAGTGGCTATATTTTAAACACATATAAGAAAAATCACCACAAACCACTACTCAGAACTAGTAAAATTTTGATATATGATTGTAGTATTTTTTTCTTGTAGCACTTTTATTTGAAGAAAAAAAAAAGAGCTCTTATGTACATGTTTCCTAACTGCCATTTTCATGGAAAAAATGACTCGTGAGCATCCTCAGCATGCTTATCATCTTCAGTAGAGCAGAGTCTTCAGTTTACTTGAGATGGTGACTGATATGAATAGGGGACAGAGAACGCTGGCAACACAGGTGCCTTGCACATAACAGGAGCTCAATGAATAGTTAACTGAATATTTTATCCTACTGAATGAATGGTAGGACAAACATCTGCTCTGCCAGCTAAAACTCAGGGCAACTCTTTAATCATCACCTTAGGGCAAATTCTGGAAATAGGTCAAAGACAAGGCATGTCTCTCAGGCAATATAATAATGACAGGTATAGCCAAATTACCCTCCAAAAATGTTTTATCAAATTACATTTCACAGACTGCTCTTTCAGTGGATTTTAGTAGATTACTAGAGAGCAAGCGCTCTCTAAAGCATTACTTCACCATCCAAAGACACAATATGTAAATTCCAATAGAATGAGTACTGATTCACTCCCATCTTCATTCTTGATCATTAGCATGACAGATCTCAGCTCATCAGCCACCTGAAGATGAGGTGAAGTATGCTTCACAACTAACCATGCACACCGTTTTTATGGAACTATTGACTATACCTGCAGATAAATTTATTTTGTTCCAGAAAATTGAGCCTTGTGGTGACTGTGTCTCTCTCTATCTGTATCTATCCAAGTGTCTGTATGTATAAAATATTCATATATAATGATAAGGTTCCTCAATTTTTGTATCATTCAGGGAGATTGAAGCATAAAGCATGGATCTCCAGCTTTATTTGGGCATTTGATCATTTGACTCAATTTCAAAATACACGGGATACTGAGATATATCTCAGTTTAATAGTTAAGAGTTCAGGATCTTAAGTAAACAGACTGATGAACTGGCTCTGCTTGGGCTGGTTATTTAACCTCAGAGCCTTGGTTTTCCCATTTGTAAGATCAAGATGATGGAAATGCCTTCCTCATAGAGATTGTCATCAGGCAGGGTAAATCAATGTGGGAAAATGTCAAGGGGAAGGTATGAAAGGAGGAGCCTGAAAATCCGCAGCAAGCTAGAGCTGCGGCGGTAATGGAAGGGAATGTTCACCAAGCGGAGCTGAGAAGCCATTCACTGAGGACCTCCCAGCAAAGCCCAAAAGTCTCCAGGTCTGAACTTGCCACGAGTCATCAAGTGACAAAAGGAGCTGTATCTACCAAACATCCATCAGGTAATCCTCAAGGAACTGTTTCAACTCTTGCTTCAAAAACTCGCAGTGACTTTAGTGAGGAGGGAGTTAGTGAACCAGG
This sequence comes from Hydrochoerus hydrochaeris, assembly GCA_004027455.1. Lineage (NCBI taxonomy): Eukaryota > Metazoa > Chordata > Mammalia > Rodentia > Hydrochaeridae > Hydrochoerus > Hydrochoerus hydrochaeris. The sequence continues at coordinate 269,608 of PVLA01000679.1, read as the reverse complement.
GGAAATGTTTCTAGAAGCAAAGATGAAAAAGAATACTGGGATATACCAATTCCAGCTGGGCCACACTTCTACAATACAGGAAAGCATGGATTTTCTGGTGGCCAGAAGTCATGGCAGTGAAATAAAAACCTCAATCTGGAAATGCCCAAGACCAAGGTAGTTAAATGATATATTCTGAAACTGGGGTGTACGAGTAGGTACAAAGTTAAAAGGAAGTCTCTTTTTTTAAAAGAATGGTATAAGACTATCTTTAGATCTACTTTTTCCTCGCCACAGATTTGAGTAGCATACTAGTAAAGCAGAATTTGAAATCAAAAGTTACTTATGTTTTACTTATAGATTTGAAGACATTTGCTAATTTTGTTGTTTCATTTGATTAGTTTTCAAGTTACAGATAACAAAAAGGTTCAAGAGGGAAAAAAGTTATTATTTTAAGGCCAGGGTTCAAGTGCTTTCCCTGGTAACTGTGAGATTGTGAGTTCAATCCCTGGTACAAAAAAAAAAAATTTTTTTTTATTTTAGTGTTTTTTTTTTTTTTTTTTTTTTGTACTGGGGATTCAAACTCACGATCTTGTACTTGCCAGGCAGGCTTGTGACACTGAGCTAAATCCTCAGCCCACATAATTATTTTAAGTCTCAATTAAATAAGGTAATAGAACACAAGATGAATGAAAATGTTTGGTGAGAACCTGGTATATAGGACATGCTGAATAAATATCAGCAGGGCTGGGGATATTGCTTAGTGGTAAAGTGTTTACTTAGCAAGAAACAAAACAAAACTCATTCACTTTAACATAACTGAGTGAAAAAAACTGAACTATATCTTAACTATAATTTTAATTCTCCATTTTCAGGTGACATATAGCATACATATTTTATATATACACACATATAAACTCCACCTTTTAAACAGTCTTTGTGATTTCAGGCACTGTTTAAAAATTAGGATCAAAAGACTTTTCACTTTCAACAGATAAAGGGTTTTAAACTGTTAAGAATAAATAAATTTTTAAAAAATTTATAGGGTCTCACTATGTAGGTCAGGCTGGCCTTGAGCACACTTTGTAGCCCAGGATGGTCTCAAACTTGCAACAATCCTCCTGCCTCAGCCTCCTGAGTGTGCCACCATGCCTGTCTAAGAATAATTTAAAATAAGCAATTAAACTAATTATAATTCTTTTAAGATTTTTTAATTTTTAAAAAACTATTAGAATTATGGTGTTAAAAAGCAACCTAATTGATATTTTTCCTTTACTTACATAGTGGGATTTAATTATTTATTTAAAATTTGGAAATTACCTACCATTTGATATTTGGACATAAGTGGAAAAGAAATTCAGTTAAAATGAATGAAACAATTTTGTAAAAGCATACAACTCAGTTCATGTGAAAGTCATATAGGTTAACACATACTTTCTGTGCATTTGTAAGTGAAAAAGACTAGAAAGATATTTTTAAATTACCAGAATATGAAAAAGAAACATCTTTATTTTTGGTCTCACAACACATGCAGGGGAAAAAGGCTCACAGGTGGAAAAGTAAAGGGGGGAAATGTCATTAACAAAACTCTAAGTCCTCATCTGTAAATGGAGGAGTCTTAATATAATGGCCTTGAAGGTTTTGTCCATCTCTTAAGGCTTTTTATTTTATTCAATACTGTCCAGGCTGAAAGGGTATGTGTACAAAAGGCAATTTACACAAACACTAACTTTTCCCTAAATTACTGAGATTGCCTACAGCAGACTATAGAAAAGGAAGACGGAGAGGTTAGGCAGAGAAGGGCAGTGATAAAACTCAAATTTCCCTTTTATTTTTCTTTGTTCTCTATGATTACTCCACATGCTTTAAGTATTGTTACAGCAAAGTAAAGTCACTGAAAAATAATCTTTTGCTGGGAATTCTTTACAATTTTTTGTTCTCTTTTAAATCTTATTTATAAAGGTTTCCAGATGCTTATCCTCACAGATTAAACACAGCATGATGTAGACGCTTACAATAATATCCACTGCTATGAAGCCAAGAAAAAACTACTTTGAGATCTAACTGCCTATCACCTAAGGAATCAGGTTCAGGGAATTTTTTGTTGCTATTAAGGTGTGATTCTCAGAAGTCATTTGGAAACAACCTAAGTTCTCAGCAGCAACAATCGACCCTGAACTATGTCAAAGCACATCAAATGGTTGGCATTCCAAGCCTCCAACAAAACGAGTTACTTCTCATTATGTGAATTCATAATGAAAGGATGTGGGCAAAGAACAGAATATAAATTGGAAGCTGACTTTGAATGTGTTAGGCAGCAGTCCTAGGCAGAAACAGTCATTCTAATTTCAAGAGACAATTCCAAAGTGGTTCTCAAGAGAAAGGACAAGGTATTTCTCAAATATTTATTCAATGTGAATGGACTGGGCTTGCCAAAAATGCTTTTCATGCTGGCACGTGATCTCTTAGAGGGAAGTCAGCCTGAGTCACTAAAAAGCAGAGCTCGGTGAAGGGAATTACTGAAGGCTGTATGAGCAACCCCAATACGGTACCTGCACTCATCTGCCCACTGCTGGGAGTTCAGCCTCCTTTTAATTACATTAAAGCAGCTGGTAACACTAGTTACTGAAGTACTCAGATTACCTTGATTGCTCGGTCATTATCTCTAATCAGCTGCTTCTTCTCATCTTCAAACTTTTGTATAAGATCCTGGAGCCGCCTCTCTGCAGCAAGCTGCTGCCGGCCACTCTCTTCTTTCAGAGAGGAAATGGTTGTCTGAAGTTCTGCTATGATCTAAAATGAAAACAGCATGCTATCACTTCAAATTCTTCAGTGGGAAGCATCTATTTCATATGTATTTATGCTTAACGAAAGAATGGATTTGGCAAAATTCTATTCCACAAACTAAATATTTTCAATTAACATATCGTACACTATAATGCATGAAATTCCACAATAAAAAGACAATAATAAAACTGTGAATGATGAACAACTGCTGAACCAAGTATATTTGGAAGACATTTCTACTATAACATTCCACAGTATTTGCTCATCAGAAGAGAGAACATCTGTGATCTCAAAAATATGAAGAGCATCAGATTTTATTTTACTGGAAAATATGGTTACTAGACTGAGAAAAATTCTTCTGCCTGTCATAAGGCTTTGAACTGTAATAATCAAAGAAAATAATGAACAGAGTTCATTCCTCAGGGTCACCTAAATTTATACAATAATTTTTGAGTATTAATGTTTGTGTATTGGCTTAAGTACTTTAAACTCATGTCATTTACTACTGTGAGAAAGTATTATTACTTTTCTTCTGTAAGTCAGGAAACATGCACAGAGAAAGGTCAAATGTTTTACATCGCGGAAGACAACATGCAGCTGAGGAGACAGGAAGGCTGTGAATCACACGGTCAGATTCATCTCTCCACTAATTGGCTCCTCTAATTAGCTGACTTCGTATTTTCTTTTAAACAGGATTTTGGTATTAAAAAGAAGATTATATTTCCAAATATGTTGGCTTCCTCACTGATGCGTATTTATAAAAGTTCACTTTGGTTCCAACAGTAGCCTTCTCTACATTGAGAATTGGTTACCTTCAGGGCAGGTTTTCCTCCAACTTCTCAAATTAACCATCTGAGAAGGAATTCTGACTTTTAATGGGCCTGCGAGCACTAGCCTTCTTTCATTTTGGATGGATCTGTTTCCTTTCAAATTCAATAGTGATGACTTTTTAAAAGCAGGAAATGGTTGTTTCTTTTAATAAAAGAAACTATTAGCCTTGTGTTAGAATAAAATTCTGTTGGTTACACAAGAAAGAAGCCAGTTAATAAGAAACACTGGACTAATTAGTTATCTTTTTTGAACTCAGTTTTTTCAACCACCACTTCGTGAAAAACTGGTTCACAGAATCGGATGATAATAAATTGAAACTATTAGGAGTATCCCAGAAACCAAGGCTTATTGGAATACTGGATTTTACTACTGGTGTAAAAATAGCATCCTTACAATAAAATATGGAACATATATATTCTTGGAAATACATAAACTAAAGCCAGGTGTGGTGGCACACTCCTGTAATCCCAGCACTTGGGAGGCTGAGGCACGAGGATCCTTGCAAGTTCCAGACCAGCGTGGGCTACAAAGCAAGCCCAAGGCCGGCCTGAAATGCACAGCAAGACCCTGCATCAAAAAAAAAAAAAAAAAAAAAAAAAGTACACAAACTCAGGGTGACAAAGTTTAATGCTTAAAAATTGCAAATAATAAGATTACTGTGAGGTGACAAAATACAGAACAACAAGAAGTTAAAATTAAATGCAAACTAGGACCTCCTACTATGAGTGGAACAATTCATTTACTGAGAGTGGAATAGTATTACACATATTTTCTGAATTTTGGTTAAATATTGTTTTCATTCTGGCAACAATTTGTTAGAGTATTCTGGCGCAATAGAGAAGCAAAAAGTACAAAATGAACAGGTATATTGAGTTGAGGACTCAGAACCCATGGTGGCTGGGCTGTCTCCGTAGACCAGATACAGACAGGCAGAGGGTTATACAACCTCTGATCTGAAGTGGTGCATGGGGCAGATATTGATGTCCCGTGAGGAACCAATTGGAATTCCCTGTGCGTGCAAACAGGAAGGGGAGTTGCAATTAGGGCTGAAGAAGCAGCAGGAAGTGGTCAGCATTTTTGCTTTGGCCTTCTGCCACATTAGACCACTGCCATAATTGTACAGTAATTTACATTAGGGCAAGAACCTTTCACAATTCAATTAATTCTCATAGTATTTTTGTTAAGTAAGGAAGGTTAAATTATTATGGTTAATGTTAAAAACTGAAGCACAAAATAATCAATTCCTAGTCATAGAGCCAGAGGAGTTAGGGATAAGAAAGAGCCAGTCTTCTTTGGCCTAAAAAATAAATTCAAGATTGATATTTTATTAGAACACAGAGTCACACAGTACAAAATAGCATTCAAATGTTTCAAATTGAACAAACCTAACATTGTAGAAGTGGTAAGTGTATTTCTAGAGTACGTCTGTTTAGTTCTAAACAATTTTTATCACATGTAAATTCATATATCCCCAACTAGTCATGCAATCTATTCTTAAAGTACAAAGTAAACTTTCCCTTAAAAAACAAGTAGGATTGAGATAAGCATAACTGACCAGAGACTGATGATAAAATTATCTGGGAGTATTTTAAATAACAAGGGCCTGAAACAGGCACACCTCTCATTTTCAGAAAATTGAGGGCAAAAGTACATAAATAAAAGAAGTAAGTGCAGATTTTGGAAAGAATTACAAGGGAATTATGGGATTGTCTGAGGAGGGCATGCTTGCTTTTGCATGGAAAATGAAACCTTACCTTCTTTGGGGAAAATAATGAGAGCATATTGGAAATCTATTTTTAAATCTTATAAAGGTGACACGGAGAGAATGTCAAAACACTGCAGGTAAAATACCTTGACCAGAAAAACTGAATACAGAGAGGCAGCATAAGTAAGGGTGAATTCTTATTTTTTTAGAAACAGGACTTAATGTTTACCTGAAGATTGAAAAATAATTATAAGCATCAGATTAACATACATGCCTTAGGCAGGGAACAAAGTTTGGATCTTCAGGTCTGTTAACCGTAGATGTTGAGTATAATAAAATGGATTATTATATGGAGTATAAGAAACAGTATCAGCACAAGGCATATAATCAGTACTCAATGTTTTAAGAAATGGGGCCAGGAGTGGTGCCTCATACCTGTCATCCCAGCACTCAGGAGGCTGAGGCAGGAGGATTATTGCAAGTTCGACACCAGCCTGGGCTACAAAGTGAGCTCAAGGCCAGCCTGAACTGCATAGTGAGACCCTGTCTCAAAAAATGATACACACACACACACACACAAAAGAAAAAGAGGAAAGAAAGAAAGAAAGACGACTATAATCATGGTAAGAAAAGAGAATCATCATTTGTCAAGGTATACTGAGGTAATCTAGCCTTTTCACCAATGGTAAAATGAAAGTGAATATACACAATCACAAACAAATATAATTTTGAATAAATATATTTAAACCTGTAAAGCAAGATTTCACCACTCAACCAAAAGTTCCTCTGTATTAGTTTCAGAGAAAAAAGTGAATTAGAACATTCTGATGCAGATATAAAAAATTATTGATCATTTTGGCAAATCAAAGCTATTTTGGGCTAGTGGGTTAAGCAGTCTAACCCATGAAACAATGGTAATATCTGCAAAAAGCACTTTACATAAATGTTAAGAGTCTTATTTAAGGACTTCAAAATAACAAGATACTAAAGGTTAAATTTCATCTTTAACTCATTCTGTTGCTTTTAAGACTGTAGCATAGCTTGAGATCTTTCTAAAGCATTTAAAAATGCAACAGACAAGCCAAACAATACTTAGGAAAGTTAAGCGAATGCTGAAAACCTCATCAAGTAAGGGAGAGAGTGGCACCTCGCTGCCCTGTGCACTCTTAGTGGTCCTCGGCAAGTGCCATGAATTTGAGATGAGTGGAACATGTGGCACATTCCTGCCCGGGAAAAACCCTGTATCAGGCAGAGAAACCAGCATGAAGCAGGAGGACACATCTTTCAGCAGTGGGTGAGTTTGGGTGGCATCCCAGCTTTGGTCTTTTCTACATTTTCAACTACACATATTCTTGCAGAATGGTATTATCTTTCTTTGAAAAATGGTCACTGGGTGACTGAGGTGAGTAGGGAACTACATCAAAACTGAAGAGTAAGTTAAACATAATTGCTAAAAAGAACAAATCTGTGGTGGTAATGGGAATGGCTTTTGGGAGTGTGCCCACAGGTGATGCAAACATTGCTTTCATGGGGCCTGGGGACTGGGGACTGGGGACTGGGGCCTGGGGACTGGGGCCTGGGGCCTGGGGACTGGGGACTGGTGAGGAGCTCAGAAGAGGCACAAGTCCTCAGCGTGTCCAGGGTTTAGTGCACATGGGCTGTTAGGTCTTAAGGGTTTGACAAAATCTTTAAGATTCATCACTTCCTTTGGAGGAAGGAAATATTTAAAGTATTTTCCAAATTTAACCTGATGCTTTTCTGAGTGCCAATGCATTCATCACTAGTGCATTCATTTTATTACTTTTTATTTTGAGAAAGGGATTTTTTAAAAAACCTGATAAACAGAATTAAACAAGTTTGCTTCTGGCATTCTCATCAGTTTGATGAGATAGGAGTTAAGAGATTCCAGCAAACTAGCACTTAAAAGCAGAAAAAGTCAATCCATGGTTCTATTTTTTGAAGTTCATTTAAAAACAATCTGTTTCTTGAAACTGACTTGTACAGTAGATTAATGTTGTGTAAATGCCTTTTGATGGTTATAAATACCTATAGATATATTTATATACATAGAAATATTTATATGTATTCAGAAGTGAGAAAAGAAATATTTATCAGCATAAGGTTATCTTTTATGAGGATAGACTAGTTTTTATTATGTTTTTACACCCTTTTTAGTATTTTTTTTGCCTTTTACTATCCTTTCCTTTATGCAGTGATAGTTACAGTGTATGATAGCTGTTACTGGTGTTGGATTTGACACCTCTTTCTCCTCCTCCTTCATGTTTTTATTGGGGAAAAAATTAGCAACCCTATGCATCTTCAAATTTTGCAGAGAGATTTTATTAGTTCTTGAACACCCCAAAACATAGTATCAGAGGAAATAATTTCTGCTTCCTTCCAAATCTTTTAAAATTCTTCCTTCCTTCCTCTCTGTTGCAACTTTTGTACTGCTACAAAAATTACTAATAGTTACCAGTTGCTTTAGTTTGTATGAGGTACTATACGTCTTCAGCACTGTTTTACTTGATAGTTAAAACTACCTTATGAGGTAAGTGCTGCTCTCTAATTTGAAAAGTGAAGAAACTGAATTCCAAAGAGGGCAGGTAAAATGGCTCAAGGTCATGTAAGTGGTAGGACTGGTGTGCAAAGCCAGGTCTGTGGACTCCAAAGGTTAGGCTTTTCTCTAGGCTAACTTACATTTAATTTGCTTTAATGTCACCTAATCATGCATTCCTTCAGATAAATTTAAGTAGTCTCATTATTCAAGCATCTTTATTAGCTATCTTATTATATCTTGCTCTCAGCCTGACTCTCCCATTGAACATAAAGCGAAATAAGCAAGATGTAGCTGTGTGCCAGCTGGAGACTTCTTACCTTGTAGTTAAAACTTTAATTTTGGGAGTAATACGATTTACTTTGAGTATAACAGTTTTTTCAGTGTATTAAAAAGGACATTTCCCAACGTTTATTCCTCAAGGGCTAGAATAATGGCAGTCAAGCCATAATCATTATCTCTAATATAAACACACGACTCTTCATTCAGACAAATCATTTAAACCTTCTCAGTGTGATGAAAATTATATAACAAGCACATTTTAGAAATAATTGTAGAATTGAAGATATTCCCTGACAACTATCACCAAAGTTCAATGTATAAAATAATGTAAGGGGTTGGGTCAGACTTCCAATGTCAAGGTTCAGAATTTCCACTTTGAAGTCAGATTGAGGTTGGCTCCTGGTTTCGCCGTTTGCTAACTTATGTGATCTACTCTCCCTGAGTTTCACTTTTCTCCACTGGAGAAAAGGGATGGAATAACAGTTCCAAACTAGAGTTATCATGAATGAAGACTGAAGGAGTTAATAGTCTTAGTCCCAGGAGTGTTAAAAGTTATCATTTTCTGTTGTTGATCATATTATGTGGTAACATAAAATGATACACAAATTTCAGTTTACTCCATATATCACTGACTACATATAAAGATACTAAGATTTAAAATTATTAGATATGAAACTTGCAAGACTAAATGGCTTAATTTATCCATCTGCAAATGAAAGGAAGTAATACTTGCTTGTTCTAGGATTATTCACACAATTAAGGAATGCTTGGGATTCCCTAAATGATGCTGTTGGAGAAAATTATAACAATTTATGCAGAAGAAGTACTCTAAGCATCATACTTCAAGTGGAGACAAGCATTCACATACTGGTCTTTCTCATAGTAAACAAAACTATAGTTAACGACACAAACCCACAAGTTACAGCTATGGGAGCTTATAATTCTTTTTCCTCCCAAAAGGAGTCAACAGTTACATTGTCACCTTTAAGTATGTTGAGAGCCAACATACTTCAGTAGCCTTTAGGTGCAGTGAGACTGAATATTGCAAAAAAGTGTAGATGGTATCAAACTACTTATATCACAAATGCAGGTGTGTATCTTCTGTCCCTGTGAAATGTGTTTCAGCCTGGACTTGTTCAAGTGCACAGGCTGGTTTTACAACATCTGAGAATGTGTATTCATGTGTGTGTGTTGTTCAAATGGTTCAATATTCCTCATTTTTCTTGATTTTAAAAAGTAAGACTGAAATATTAAAAAGCATATTTCATTTATTTATATATCCATCAAAAATATGATGATACAAGCCCATGGAAAACTGCAAAGAATTTAATTCTGAAGCCAAAGGCTTTGATGTGTCAGATTCATTTTTGTTTCTTTTACTGTTTCTTACCTGTGAAGATCTGGCAAGCTTCTGGGTATAGTCCTTCTCAATCTCCTTCAGCTTGCTGTTGGCCTGAAAAACACACATACACGAACACACACAGGGTGACCCGTGAGCTTGGTATCTCTTCCACATGCCTATCACCAGGCAGCTGGGACACCCGCCAGCTGCACCGCCCTTCTGGGGCAGCCAGAAAACCACAGGGCTTGTCTTTGATCTGATGCCAACTATTCATCACTTAAAAGGAAAAAAAAAGATCTCTCCTGCCAATTATTAGACAAACACAAGACTTCTTTGGATAGAAAGGGAAAGGGAGAAGAGAAGCAGAAATAGAAATAGTCACAGCAGGTAAAGGAAGAAGAAAGAAGAAAGAGAGGGGAGGGAAAACTTAGAGAAAGAGAGGACAGGAAATTAGAGGAGGAGGAAAAGAAGGTGATAAATTTAACATTTTAGTTTAAAAATAAGAGAACTAGGTGCTTCTGGACAAAGGCAGATACGAGCTGAGCCCTCACCCTGCCTAACACAGTTATCTTTTGAAGTGGCAAATACAATCTAAATCAAGCCATTGTATGTCCTGAAACAGAGGTGACCTTTCCCAAACAAGTCTACCTTGCTTAGAATTTATTTCCTGCCACTCAGGTTCTGACCCTGTGGCTGTGACCTGCTTCCTGCCCTAACGCAGTGCTTGGGCTCCTCCCTCTCCGCTCAGCGCGGAGCAGGGGCTCAGTGACCTGGGCCAGAGGGGCCTTTTCCTGTCGGCCATGGGGGCTCGTGCCTCTCTCCAGTCACTGGGCTCGGGACTGCCTGGCACCTGTCTGTCTGTCTGTCTGTCTGTCCCCCTCACCCCCTCTGACGGTTGTGCCTTTAGGTTCATTCGCTTTTCCTATTGTCTCCACTTTCCATTCTTTTGTCCTTTTTGTTTCCTTGAGGGTTTTCTCAGGTTTCACTTTAAAACTTTCTACTGAATTTTAAAAGTATTCTCCTCCTCTATTCATAATTTCTAAATGTTTCTTTTTTGTTCTCTGAACAGCATCACACACACATCCATTTTTATAAATGGCAAAAACCTGAGGCACAGAGAGGTCAAGTAACACGCCAGCATCACACAGCTGGGAAGCGATGGCGCCAAGACCGGGCCTCTCACACGCGGTCTGGCTGAAGTGCACGGCGCCCTCAGCTGCCGCGCAGCGCAGAATGCAGATGCTTCACTCTGGAGAGGTTTTTTTTTTCAGTACTGGGGATCAAACTCAGGGTTTTCACACTGTCACACCCAGGTTCATCCTCAGCCCGTTTTTACTTTTTGTGTTGAAATAAGGTCTTGCTAAGTCACTAAATTGTGCAGGCTGGACTCAAATTTATGATCTTCCAACCTCAGTTTCCCGGAGTGCTGGGATTATAAGTGTGTGCCACCATTCCTGGCTATCGATATATTTTTTTCCCTTCCACTGCTGAGGACTAAGCCCGGACCTTTGCAATGAGCTATACCTCTAGTTCTTTTATGAATTATAGTAATTAATTAATTTTGATGCAAGGTCTTGCTAAGTAACGAAACTGCTCAGGCTAGGGTTAAATTTGAGATCTACCTGTCTCAGCTTCCTGGAGTACTGAGATTATAGGTACGTCCCATTATGCCTGGCCCATCCTCTAAGGTTATTAATTTCATATAAAAAATTTTGGGGGTACTGAGAATCCAACTCAGGACCTCACACTTGTCAGGCAGGCATTTCTTTTTCTTTTTTTCTTTTCTTGTACTGGGGATCGAATTCACAACCTTGCACCTCGCGCTTGCCAGGCAGGCGCTTAGGCCACTGAGCTAAATCCCTGGCTTTGCCAGGCATTTCATAAAAATCTTTTTTCTGCTTACTAGAGTATACTTTTCTGTTCCCTTTATTTTTGGCGGCCTGTTTTGGTCTTTGCCTTTCAATTTAGCTACTCTTCCTATCATTTTGCTTTCCATTCTAGTTCAAAGGGAGGATGTCTAAAGCGGACCAGAAGGTGCTGGCATGTGTGCAGGCTTGTGGATGGGGAAGTGCCCACATCCCTGACTGGATTTTCTCCAGTTTGCCCAAAGCCAGGTGTACTGCGAGGTGGCAAAAGTTTGGCTCCAATGTTTCTAAAAGGGTGTGCTAGCTGTTCAGGGTGGCACAAGCCTGTCTTCATTTTTGTCCTCAGCTATGGCCAAGTCCTTCTCTCAGGCCATTTCTCCAGTGGGGCAAACTGCGGACAAGAGAAGGGGAATCATAGGATTAGCTGTATCCTATTGTTATAGGCAACTGAGTTAGATAGAAATATTATAGGCAGTCAGAGCGTGCTGGGCCCTCGAAGGAGCCAGAGCAGAAGGCTTTGCAACCTTGCAACCTTGGAGGAGACAGACACCTCCCGCTTGTAGGCCAGACCTCAAGACAAAAGATCAAGCAGGCGGTACCTCCCTAGCAAGTGCGCTGCAGAAAAAAACTGTAAGCAATACGAAAGGCCCAGAAACCTCCACCACCCACCTCTCTGAAGGGGCCAGAAAACATGACAAGACAGAAAAAGAGCAAAAGGTCCCCAACTGCAGAACCAGGGAAAATGAGTCCAACAGAGGTAAATGAAGAGGAGGTTGAGAGAAGCAAACCTGTAATGTAAGAGAGAGCCTCATCGGAAATAAAGAAATACATCCGTGACCTCATCGTCGAATTTAAATCTGAAATTCTAACTCAGGTGAAGCAAGATATAAGAAGATTAATAAAAGAAGTCCTGGGTAATCCTCAAGTAGACACAAATGAAAGAATAGAGGAACCCAGAGAAAGGAGAGAAGCATTTGATGAAGAATATAAACAAAATCTAGAATATATGAATCAGATCCAAAGAGAATATCAGGAAATTAAAAACTCCATTGAAACCTTGCAAAACCTTTTAACAGAAACTAAAGACAAACTTTCAAAACTTGAAGATAGATTTGCAAAGTATGATCGTGAAAGGAAGGATCTCTTAAAAATAACAAGGAACCAGGAAGCAATGATACAAAGGCTAGAAGATGACAAGAGGATTTATAACCTAAGAATAAAATATGTGAATGAAGATGCAGCAACAAATACAAATGAA
>PVLA01000679.1:0-256905 GCA_004027455.1 Hydrochoerus hydrochaeris | reverse complement strand
AAAATAATTAAGGAAAACTTCCCAAACATAGGTAGCGGAAGTGAAGTTCATATAAATGAGGCATATAGAACTCCAGCCAGCTACAGCCCAAACAGATCTACACCCAGACATATAATAATCAGGATCCCAGAAATCCATCACAAAAACAGAATATTAAAAGCAGTCAGAGAAAAGAAACAGATTACCTATAAAGGAAAACTCATCAAAATCACAGCGGACTTCTCAATGCAAACCATCAAATCAAGAAGAGCTTGGAGTGAAATATTCCAAGCCCTGAAAGAAAATAACCTCCAACCCAGAATGATGTACCCTGAAAAACTGTCTCTCAAAATTAATGGAGTCAAGATACTTCCAGAGAAGATTGGTTATACCATCGTTTTATCTTGACTGATTTTATTTGAATCTGCTATGCTTGAGAGTGTCGAGTCTGAGAGTAGGGGCAACTACTCTGAAGATGACAGGACTCAATAGGATACCCATTCTGGTTTGATTGTTAACTGCCTTTGAAGTCCTATAATGTCTCCAATGTTTAGATTTTATTAATAGTGTAAAGCAATGCTAAGTTTATATTATATTTGACGATATAGACAATTTTATTGAAAATAACAAGAGACATCATAGTGACTACCATAGAATCACCTAGTGTTGTGTTTTTGTATGTTCCTTTGATTTTGTGTTTCTCTAGGAATTTGTATTGCTGACTTGTTTTGATTTGTTTCTCCCTCTAATACAGAAAGGCTAGGTATATGTGTAGAGACTTATATATGTGTAGAACTTCTAAGTAGTTTATGAGAATGGACTATAGTTATTGTAAAGAAAAAAAAGGAAAAGAGTATTCTAAAGGATATAATTCCATGTATGTTTGAGTGTGTGGAATTAATAACCACGTTGCTAAAGTTTTAGTTGGATGGATGAGCAAAACTGACTGCAGTCTCACTGTTTGGATGTCCACTTTGTGGACTTTACTTTTGTAACTTGAACAACTATATCCAAGAAGACAATATGTAATGTATCAAATAGTGATTTCTTACTGTTTATTTTTTTTGAAATTCTGTATTGTTTCTGCCTTTTTTTCTGTTTTGCTCCCCCCCTTTAAATAAAATTTAAAAAAAAAGATCAAGCAAATACACCAACATCCTAAGGATTGATATTCTAAATCTCTATCACCCTGAGGAAGCCAGAAGTCACCATTCCAACCCCCTACAGGAAGCATCTCTGCTCAGTATGCATGCCTGCTTGCTACACAATTCGCTTCCCTATTTGTTCCTGATTTAATCAATTTTACCTGAGCAATTAATCTTATTGGTTGACCATCGTTCTGTCCCACTTTATGCCCACCTTGCAAATTCCCACGTTTTCCCCACCTTAGACCTGCCTCATTTTGTGATTTTACTCTATAAAAGTCTTTAGAAAAGACAGTGTCTTTGGCAACCCACTCAGGACCCTTCTGTCTTTCTGACAGAAGCTTCTTTCTCTCAGTAAATATTTCTGCTCAACCTCAGCTGTTCCTAAAATTCATTCTTCAATTTTAGAGAATACGAACTCGTACCGGACATATAGTAGATTGGGAGTTTTGTTCCCCTATATCACCGTGACTTATGCAGTTTCCAACCTCATCCAGTTCTCCACACTGTCCTCTCTACTCATGAGGCCTTCCTGAAGTTGGGCAACTGGAAAGATCCTGCAGTTTCTAACTGGCATCCCCTAGGCCCCCATTCCCTGAGAAAATGTTTGCATTTTTGGAGGGCTCAGTTCTGCTAAGTCCATTTCAGGTCCAGACTTTTCTCAAGATCAAAAATGCTGAGATTTTATATATGTACTATTGTCTCCCCTCTTGTTCTCTTTGTGAAAGTTATACTATAAAAATATTGATTCCTGGGTCCCATCTTGAGGTTCTGATTTTATTCATCTAAGGTACAGCCCAGGCACTACAGTTTAAAAACTCTTGGCAGCTATTTCTACTGTTCACCCAAGGTTAAAAATTGTTTTTCATGTCATTTTCAATTTGATTTCTTCCATTTTAATGGGAATTCCTCAGGCAGTGGAGATAAACAGGCAAGTTCTGTCCATGCTATTAAACTGGCAGTGAGTGCTTGCTTCATTTGGCAGCACCAAGGGATGAGAAGCAGCTCTCTGGGCTGTCTGCATGGCAGCACTAAGGCTGTACCAGTAATTGCTGGCTAACTTGTGTGTCTGTGAGATACTAGAAGGCAGTTGTGGCTTCTAACATAGGGCTTGTTGCATTAGTCTTTGCCTAATGAGGGAAATTATACTGCACAGCCTCTTCCTTTTCCATCACCTAAACCCATGCCCCAAAGCTATTCTTTCATAAACGTATGTTTTATGAACTTAAGCTCAAAAGCGATTCTTCAGAATTTGTCCTATACACCTCTACATCTATAATCTCAATGAGCACAGCATAGTTTTGCTTTTTCCAGAGTAAAGAGGGCATGTAACTACTGCTATTTTTTTAAGTAAGCTGTCAGACCCTTTTCCAGCTCTTTGATTAATAAGGCCACTTTCTATTATAAAATTAGGGCCACTCTCAACCTCTTGAGGTTTCTCGGTTTTGGTTCACATTCCATCAATGTTATTTATCACAAAATGCTTGATGAAGTATTTGTTGCTTTTAAAATAAACACAGAGCTCTTACCATGTGCCAAGCACTGTTCTAAGTGCTTTAAAAATATTTACTCACTAGGAAATCTAAAAATTAATTACAATGTCATAAAGATGAAGTTATTTTTCCCTAAAGCAGCTGGCATCAGAGATGCTGGTTAGTGCAGGAAAGCCTGTGTCTCGGCTGCCGCTGCTCTGCAGGAGCTGTGGTAGCAGGCACTGGACTCCCACAGACCTAACCAGCTTCTTTGCAGCTACATATTTAACCCACTATACCGTCCACTCTTGGGTGATCGTACTGAACAACACAAAGGTCTCTACCTTTGGGAGTAAAAAATAATTTTCCAAAGTAATATTTTACATGGTATGCTTGCCATAAATATAAAACAGGGAAAAGAGACAGGAAGCAATGAAAAGCAGTGTGTATTTGATAATATTCAAAATATACAAGTTCTAGAAGGCCTCCATGAGAGAGTGATACACGAAGAAAAAACTAGAAGATGAGGAAGTTATGAAATACATTCAGGGAAAATACATTCCAGGCAGAAGGAGAGTCAGTGCAAAGGCTCTGAGTTAGAGGCATGCACGCCAGGTAAAAGGCACAGTACAGAGGGCAGTGTGATTGGATCAGTGAGTAATGACTCCCTCAGACAAGACACATTCCAATGAAGGAGGTGCCAGTTGCCCTAAGGGAGTCTGCTTGACAGTAAAGAATCTGATTTTTAAAGTGAGGGAAGTGGGGAGGCAATGAAGGATTTTCATTACAGAAGAAGCGTATAATTTGACTGAGGTACTAGTAAGATCATTCTAGCATTTGATGGTGGTGGTTGTGGGATAAGAATCGAGGAAATAAGCCAATTGGGAGGTAACTGTAAATAACCCAGGATGGTAATGGAGAAGGTGGTGAGAACTGCTAAGATCTGAGAAAAAACTTGAAAGTAGAACTGACTGGACATGTTGCATGATAGGAAGATATGAGTTAAGCATGACTTCAAGCATTCTGTCCTAAGAGGCTAGAAAAATGAGGCTTTCACTACCTGACATGGGAAAACTATGAGTGGAATATGTTTTGGGAAGAAGATCAAATGATCACTTTTGGATATATTAAATCTGGAGATATCTATTAAACATCCATTGTTGAGGTATATGGGTATTAGTGTTGGGTTTATGGAAGAAATGCAGGTTAGAAGTATAAATTCAGAGGGCACCAGTATATATATTGTCATGTATGAAATATATACATGGTGTCATGTATGAAACCATGCTACCAGATGAGACTTCAGACACTAAGTATGCAGCAAAAGAAGAGGCTTAGGTATACTGGGCCTAAACATGTAAAGAGCTGGGGAAATGAGGAAAGTAGACAGAAGTAACAGCCAGAGAGATTAGAGTGTGACACAGAGTCCTGAAGCCATGTGAAGGACTGTGCCAGGGACCAGTGAACTGCATACTACAGAGAGGATGCAGAAAGACAGACTAGACATGGCCATACAGATTTGATAATATGGTGACAAAGTTGAAATAAATTCTGATGTGTTAGGAGGGATGAAAGCTGGATTGGAGGTGGCAGTTCAAGACAGAAGAGAAAGGGAGCACTGGAATAGAATACAGTACGGAAAGTTCAGAATTTTATCAGGAAGGGAAGAGGAATATTGCGTGGGGATTGCAGGAGAGGCCTGGTTTGCTTTGGTGAGTGTGTGTGTGTGTGTGTGTTTGTTTGGTAAGATCAGGGAACTAATAGCATGTCTCTAGGTTCATGGGAAGGATTTAACAGTAGAGAGGTAAAAATAAAGCCAGAGATATACTGAAGAGATTTACAGGAACACTCTCCTGGAGAAACTGCAACCCCCTACCCCAGACCCTGTTGGACCCCCAATCTTCAATGTGGCTGTATTTAGGAACAGATCCTTTAGAGCTCTAGTTAAGGTTAACCGAAGTCATAGAGTCTGCTAACCTAGTAAGACTGGTATCATTATAAGGGAAGAAAAAGATACTAGATCTCTTTCTCCTCTTTCCCTCCATCCCTCCCTTTGTCCTTTCTACTCTCTCTGCTTTTGTGCACACACACACACACACACACACACACACACACACACACACACACACAGAAAAAAGGCCACCCTCAAGTCAGCAAAAGGCCTTACTGGGAAGCAACCCCAATACCATTTGATCTCAACTACCAACCTCCAGAGCTCTGAGTAGGCATATCTGTTTTTCAGCCACCCAGTCTGGAGTGTTTCATTCTGATAGCCAGAGCAGAGGGATACAAGGTGGGATCTTCAGCACCAGTGCAGGAGATGGCCTTTGCTTAGGAGTGTAAGCCAATGGTCCCCAGTAACAATGGTGGGTGATTCTGTTGCTTCCATTTTCTCAAAGAAGTAGGAGGAAGAAATCATGAGCTATGCAGGAGGGTGATAGTAAAGACTGCTGGTAGATGTCAAGAGAAAGGAGAAGAATGAAATAATCACCTAAGTGGGAAAGGGAAGGGCCTAGGAAGTAATGAGACCCAGGATTCCAGAAAGTTTTAAGGCTCACTTGAAATTACCAATGTTGAATTTAAAATGAGTCCAGTTTGTAACATTTAAATAACTTTACAACTCGCTAACAGCTAAATGGAACAGCATTAGTACTTTGGAGACTGATGAGAATAACTAAAGAAATGAAAGTTATCAACGTTTGAACTTGTTTATTTGAAGTAAATCATTATTGCTTGCATTTCTGAACATCTCTTAGATAAACTAAAAACTTTGAGTTAGTATGGTTGAAAATTCATACTTAATTTATCAAGCAAACTATCCATAAAATATTTTCTGAATACTCTCAGGATAGTACTGACTGTACATTTCAATTCCATGCATAAAATTAAATTAATGTCAGTTATTTTAAAAGCCTTATTTCTATAGCTACCTTTTCTATACAGAGACATAATTTTCACATAATCACCTGCATCAAGGCATGAAGAAATGTAAAGAACAGAAGGGAAGAAAATCATAATTTCGAAGTAAGTCAAGTGTTTTGTAGCAGGGATGCTGTACCAATCCCTGTTGAGTTCATCTGTGGCTCTTTCTTGGGGCTTTATCAGTGATGCCCTTTCCTCTCACCCTCCCTTCTCTGCATTTGTAGGGATTCTTCTGTAGGTCATGTTTCCTGTTGGTCTACTTCTCCTATCTAAAATCAAATTCCTATCAAAATTGTGGGTTTAAAATCCAACTGAAGCAAAACCAAACAACCTTCACAAAGACATCAATAACTTAATATGTTACCCTTTTTCTTGAAGGGTACCTTGCATTATGTCATAATTTTTTAAAAAGTCCTCCATTCCTGTATGTTCCATTTCCTATCAGTAATGGTTAAAGTTCAGGGATTTGTGATTTCCAGAGAGGTGATTTGCAGAGAAGAAAATTAAGATTCTTCTCTAAAATATTTATATTTAGATCCTGCCCTAAATATAAATATTAGGATGAGAGCAAGGCTGGTTATGAGAGTCTGGGACACGCACAACACTCAGATTATATGCAGTACTTTGGTACCCAACCATTTGAATCCTCTTGAAAGACTGAGAATACAGTTAGGGCTAGCTTGTCAAAACCACACTATCCTATCAGAAAAAAATATTCAGAGAATTTATAATAAATAATTACTTTTAACTAATTTAAAATTTTTTGCAGAACATTCGAGCTTGAAAAACTAAGTTTTACCTCAAAATAAAGGTGCAAATTGTGAAGCATAAATAAAATTTATGACTTCCACTTTGCTCAAGGTAGAGTAACTGAGATTATATTTTATTTGTCATAGTAAACAGAAAGCTTATCATGATTTTGGAAAACTTTTGGGACACTGGACAACAGGAAAAAGGAATGTGACACAAACAAATGAGGAAAGCTCTTTCAGGTTTTTGATTCTTTTTTAAGAGTTTTGCTGTTTAGCTCATAAATGTGATGCATATTTTATTAGGCTTGAACCTAAGTATTTAATTTTGTAAGTGCTAATGTAGATGGTATTGTTTTTTAATTTAAAATTCCACTTGTTTATTGCCAGTATACAGGAAAGCAATTGACTTTTTGATGTTAGCCCTGCTGCAATCTTGCTATTATTGGGTAGGGGATATGGCTCAGTGGTATAAGTACCTGTCTGACAAGTACAAGGTCTTGAGTTTGATTATTGGTACCAAAAAAAAAATATTTCTATTATTGCTTATTAATTTTAGGAGTGTATCAATTATTTGGATTCTCTATATGGATGATTGTTATCTGCAAACAAAGACAGTTCTATTTCTTCCCAGCCTGTATACATTATTTCTTTTTCCTTTGCATTACATTAGGTCAAACTTCCAGTATGATGCTGAAAAGGAGTGGTGCAAAGCTGGGCACCATGGTGCACAACTGTAGTCCCAGCACTTGGAGGCTGAGGCAGGAGGATTACAAGTTCCAGGCCTGGTCAGCATGATTCCATCTCAAAAAACAAAACCAAGCAAACAACAACAACAATAACAAAAGTAAAAGAAGTGAGAGATGTAGAGAACGTTCTGTTCTTGTTCCTGATCTTAGAAGGAAAGGTCCTAGTTTCTAACCATTAAGTGAAATGTTAGCTGTTGGGTTCATGTAGTTTTTTTTTTTTTTAATATAGATGGAGAAAGTTCCCTTTTATTCCTAGTTTGCTGAGATTTTTATTTCACGAATTGGTGTTGAAGTTAATTGACTTTTTTTTGCATTATTTTGATGATTATGTGATTTTTCTTCATCAGCTTGCTGATATGATGGATTAATTGATTCTCAAATGCAGACCAGGCCTGCCTGATAAATCCCTCCCAGTTATGATATTGAAATCTTTTAGCATTTTATTGGATTTGGTTTACTAATATTTTGCTTCCTTTTTGTTGAGTATTTCTGCATCTATGTTAATAAGAAGAGATTGTTCTACTCTCCGAATCATGAATAATTTGGTATCAGGGAATGCTGGCCTGCCACAATGAGTAGGAAGTAGTTCCTCTGCTTTTATCTTTCCAGAGATTACAGATTATTAGTAAAATTTCTTTCTGAAATATTTGGTAGAATTAAACATCCAATCCTTGTCAGTCTGGGGTTTTCTGCTTTGTAATGGTAATTGAGTCAATTTCTTTAATAGATATCGGCCTATTTTGATTTTAGATTTCTTTCTTTATGAGTTTGGGCAGATTATGTTTTTCAAGGAATGGGTGCATTTCATCCAAGTTATCAATTCTTTGGGTACAGAATTATTCACAGTACTCTTTTATCTCTTCAATGTCATGGTATCCATGGTGATTGATATCTTATATTTCATGACTTTATCAGTAATTTGTGTTCTTTTTTCTTAGCCCAATGAAAGGTTGAGTTTATTATCTTTTTAAAGAATCAGCTTTATATTCATTTTCTTTAGTGATTTTTTTGTTTTCAATTTCATTGATTGCTACTCTAAGTTTTATTATTTCTTTTTCTTCTGTTACTTTAGACTTAATTTGACCTTTTTCAGTTTCCTAAAGTGAAAACTTAGAAAACTGATTTTAGATCTTTCATCTTTTCTGTACACTCAATGCCACAAATTTTCTTTCAATTATTGCTTTCCATGTATCCCTCAAATTTTGGTAAGCTTTATTTTCACTAGTTCAAAATATTTTAAAATTTATCCTGATATTTTTTCTACATTTCATGTATTATTTAGAATGCTGTATAACCCCATGTATTTCAAAATTTTCCAGTTACCTTTCTGCTACTGAATTCTAGTTTAATTCCACTGTGAACTCAAGGCAGATGTATATTCTTTTAAATTTGTTAAGATGTGCTTTATAACCCAGAATGTGGTCTATCTTGGTGAATATTCCATTTGAGCTTACAAAGAATGTGTATTATGCTTCTATTGGATGATGTAGTCTACAGATATCCATTATACACAGTTGACCGATGATGATGTTGAGTTCAGCTGTGACCTCCCTGATTTTTCCGCCTACTAGAAAAATGTCCATTCCTAATAGAGGGAGTTGAAGTCTCCAACTATTAATAGTGGATTCATCAATTTCCCCTCACAGTTCTATCAATTTTTCCTTATACATTTTGATATATTATTAGATGCACACATTAAGGTTTGTTCTGTCTTTTTGGAGAACTGATTCTTGTATCATTATACAATGACTATCCCTGATAACTCACCTCACTCTGAAGTCCATTCAATCTAAAATTAATATGGTCAGGCTGAGATTTAGCTCAGTGGCATAAGCGCCTGCCTTGTAAGCGCGAGATCGTGAGTTCGATCCCCAGTACCAAAAACAAAAGAAAACAAAACAAAACACACACCCCCCCCAAAAAAAAACCCCAAAGATAAAATTAATACAGCAACTTCTGCTTTCTTCTGATTAGGGTTAATATGGTATATCTTTTACCACCCATTTACTTTTAGCCTGTACATGAGTTACATTTAAAATAGGTTAACTATACGCAATGTATAGTTAAGTCTTGTTTTTTGATACACTGACAATTTTTGCTTTAGTTGATAAACTATTGACATTCAAAATAATTACTGATATACTAGGGTAAATATCTAGTGCATTTTAAATATCTAGTTATTTTCTAGTCATTGCTTTTTTTCCTCCTACTTTTGTTTTTCCTGCCTTTTATGGTTTTAACTGAGTACTTTATGTATTCTATTTTCTTTTCTTAGCATGTAGATTATACTTCTAAAAATATTTTAATGGTTACCTCAGAGAAATATATTCCACTTTCAAATAACATGCACAGATAATACATATACCTTATACAAAATAATACTGATTTTCTCTCTTTTGTCCTTTTTATTACTGATATTCATTTCATATATTTAATATTGTGAAATATTGTGGATTGTGGCCATTATTATTTTGAACTGCTGTCTGTCAAGAAGAATAAAAGTTTTAAATAATCTTCATTTATTCCTTTATCACTAGTCTTCCTTTCTTTACACAGATCCAACTTTATGACCTAGATAACTTGCCTTTTTTGGAGGGGGGCTTTTTTCTAAAGACTTTCTTTTAGCATTTTTTTATCTTTTTCTTTTTTAATTTTCTTGTTTTTAAAGTAGTAAAATACCACAGAACAAGATGGAACAAAGCCAGTTGAGACAGCATAGTGAAACTGATACAGAACTTCACAGCAGGTTACCAGGATAACAGAAATAGGTACCATAGTATATCTTGTTTTCTTCACAATAGTTGTTCTTTCAATCAGTTATAGCAAAATCAAAGGAAATACAGAACATTATAGAACTTATCAAAACAGAATATTGAATAGAGCAATACCATTAATCAGAACAAAGCAAGACAGTGATAAAAATATTTGCCTTCAAAGAGATGAGACGAGGAAATGCCCCTTATTTACTATATTGCATATAATCAATCTTGCAAGAGATGCTCAGATCTCTGGCTCCCACTTGCTAATGGGGTGGGGGAAGGGGGATATGGATGTTTGAATCTCAGCCCATGTACTGGTAAGCTCACAGCTGCTTACCAGGGAGGCGAGCTAGTTGCTTGGCTTCCCAGCGCCCTAAGTTCCAACTTGGCACGGATCTCAGGAGACGCTGATGGTTCTCTCCCTGGGGCAGCTGCAGCTTGCTGGTCCACAGCCACTTACCAGGGCGATGAGCTGGCTGCTTGATTTCTGAGCCCTCTAAGTTCCAACATGACACGGATCTCAGGAGACGCTGATGGTTCTCTCCCTGGGGCAGCTGCAGCTTGCTGGGCCACAGCCACTTACCAGGGCGATGAGCTGGCTGCTTGATTTCTGAGCCCTCTAAGTTCCAACATGACACGGATCTCAGGAGACGCTGATGGTTCTCACCCTGGGGCGGCTGCAGCTTGCTGGGCCACAGCCACTTACCAGGGTGGTGAGCTGGCTGCTTTTTTAGCACGTCTTGTAATGCAAGAACTGCTGGTAACAAACTTCTTCAGTTTTCATTCCAGACAAAATTTTTCCTCTACTTCTTAAACTTTTTAATTAGTGTATGTTTGTGGTACATAATCTACATTCTTTTTGGGTAATTCATACATGTACATCATACAGAATTCTGAACTGGTGAATTATCTTTTTCAACACTTCAAATATTTTACTGCCCTTCCTTTGTGCTTGTTGGTTTCTTAGACGGTAGCTATGTTCTTTTATAGGGAAGGTATCCTTACTCCTAACCTAATCCCTGGCATCCTTCAGAATATTTTGCCTTTGATTTTCTACATTTTGAATATAAAACAGCTAGGTATAATTTGCCTTTTGCATTTATCCCAATTAGTGTACCATGAGCTTCCAGACCTGTGATTTGATGTCTGACACTAATTTGGAGAAATTTTCAGTTACTATTTTTCAAATATTTTTTGTTACCTTGTGTTCCTTTAATTTTTTTGTATTCTCATTATACATATTTTATACCTTGTGTAGCTGTCAAAAAAATTATTAGGTACTGTATTCTGATTTCTTTTTCTTTCCTTTATAATTTTAGAAGGTTTTACTGAGATATCCTCTGGCTAGCAATTCTTTCCTCAGTTGCTTCCAGTCAACTCTTGAGCCCACCAAAGACAGTTCTGGTAGTTTTCCATCTCTAGCATTTGATTCTTTTGTAGAATTTCCATTTTTATGCTTGTGGTGCCCATTTGTTTTTACAGGCTGTGTATTTTATCTAAGATTTCTCAGTATACTAATCATGGTTGTTTGAAATTTCTGGTCTGATAATTCCAACCTCCTGGTCATATCTGAATCTGGTTCTGATGCTTCCTTTGTCTCTTTAAATTATATTGTTTTACCTTTTAGTATACCTTTCTAATTTTCCTTCATTGCCAGACATCATAGCATGGGTGTAAGGAACTTCACCTTTACAATATGGTGATAAAGGGTAGGGACAGTTCTCAGTCCTGTGACCAGAGCCTGTGTGAGCTTGGGCTCCTGGACTATGCATGTATGTCATCAGTACTTTTCAGCATCTCTCACTCAGTCAAATAGGATGGCTGGAGGGAACTCAACTTATGTATTTCCACCCTATGGAAAGCTAGGGTAAACCAGTGATCATTCCCTCCGTCCAGGTTGGGTAGGCTTTGACAAACTACCAATAGGTCAGCCTCTGACAAAACAGCTTCTTTGAGGGCAAGCTTTGTTAAGGGTAACCAAATGCTCTGGTGGACTTCAGAATGGTCACTTTCCCCTCCACCTCCCAGGAATCCAGTTGGAATTTTCTCCAATATGCATTGAAAGGATCTGATCAAGCTTTGGAGTAAAACTCACTGAACTTTTCTCTCTCAGATTTGTCCACACTGAGCCCCCACCAGTTCATCAAACACAGTGCAGCCTGTCCTACCTGACATGAGTCCCTGCAGATATTTCTAGTCACTCATTTCTCCTCTATAAATTGTGTTCTTTTTTCTGTCTGGCTGTTTGTCTCTCCTAATTTTAAGACAGTAGTTTGCCCTGTGACCTTACTTCTCTGACATATAGGTTGTTGATTTTTCAGTTTGAATAGGTTTTTGCTTGTCATCTGGATGAGTGGCAACTTTTACCACCTTTTGTGACTGACTAGAAACTGGATATTGACCAAGAAATAGAATTTAAAATATTTCAATAGTTTTTAGAGACACAAACACATGCATTTAGTAAATAAGCCTAATAATGGATGAGAGACTATCCTCTAACACATGTGTATTTATATCTGAGAAGTTCACAAATTATTTGAAGATATTATGGTTGAAAATTTTCCAAATCAGGGAAAAAAACCCCAAAAAACAAAACAACCCCCTCACCTCTTTAAAACCAGAAGTCCAAAGGATTATTGAATGAAATGTAGAATAAACACAGAAAATCACATCAACACATAATAAAATTGATTGCAAAGAACAACAACAAAAAGATATTATCTTAAAGGCAGTTAGAGAAACCAGAATTCTAAACAGACAAAAATTCCTGAGGATTTCTCTTCTATACTATCCAAGTCAGAAAACAACAAAAGGAATATTTAAAATGCTGAAAGAAAAAAGAAACTGTCAATCTAAAGTTGAATGTCCCGTAAAATTGTTCCTCCAAACTAAAAGTAATATCATGTCAAAGAAAAATCTGAGAGAAGTTGTCACCAATAGAAGTGTACCACAAAAAAAGTTGAAATAAATTGTTGTGGCAGATGGATATAGATACAAATAGAAACCTGGAAGGATCCAAAGGAATAAACAGCACTAGACAAAGCCCATATATGTGTAAATATAAAAGACTTTTCATTTTAATCTTAAAATTTCTTTAAAAAACAATTTAAATGTTAAAAGTAACAATAATAAAAGTATTTTGTAGACATTAGAATACTTGTAAAAACAGATAAAAATGGAAAAATGAAAGCAAATAGTAGAGTATAATTAGCAAGGAACTTACAATTTGAGCAATATTATCCAATAATAGGTGAAACAGGTTGTAATTAGGATGCAAACTGTAAAACCTAGATCAATAACTAAAAAACTAACAGAAAAATATGAATTAAATATTAAAATTTTAATTCATAAAATGATACAACAAACCTAAACATGTATACCTAAATTCAAAAGCTTCAAAACACAGGAATCAAAGACTGACAGAACTGAAAGGAGAAATAGGCAAATTTATAAATTAAAATTGAAAAGACTTCAATCACCTTTTCTCAGGAATTATTAGAACAAGAATACCAAACATCAGTGAGGATATAAATGATCTGAAAAGTATTATCGACCAACCTGTCTACCATTAATCAAGGTAGACTACATATTGTGACAAATTTCAGTAAATCTGAGTGTCCTTAGAGAGTATATTCTGACTATGTGAAATTATACATGAAATCATAAGAGAAATATATCTGTTAATCCACAAATATTTGGTAAATAAAATATGTATATAAGGTAGCCTATAAGTCAAAGAACTAAAAAAGGAAATTAGAAAATATTTTGAAATAAATGAAAATGGATGCATGTATTTGTAAAACACAATTCACTTATTAGTAAGAAGGAAGTTCTAAAATATTCGGTAAAACCTTCTATCTGAAAAAGCTTGAAAAGGAACAATAGATTAAATACAAAACAAAAATAAATATAAAAGCAGAAAGTAATGAAACAGGAAACAGAAAATCAATGGAACCAAAGCTTGTTTTTTGTTTTCAACAATGAAATTGAGAAATCTCTAAATGCATTGATCAGAAAGAAGAAGATGAAAATTACTACTATCAGGGATGAGAGAGGACATTGCTATCAGATTCTATGTTAACAAGAAAACATTATGAACAGATGGTATTTATGCATTTTCAATAATTTAGACAAAGGAAACAAATCTCTTAAATTACAAAACTATCAAAAGTATTTAAACAAAAATAGGAAATGAAGAGTCTTTTGTCTATTACACATACGCGCGCGTACACACACACACACACAGAACCCTTTCTGAAATCTGATATGAACTGTGTAAGTTTCCCGAACACTTATTTCAGGTCCTCCTCTGGGCTAGGCACTGTATGTTTACAGAAATAAAAGATTTAATGCATTTGAGGAGGAGAAAGATACATGAATAAATAGAACACTGCAGAATAACTGTCATGAAAGAGATACGTACATGAGAGATCTTACATCAGAGAAAACTTCTCTACAAAAGTGCTTAAAGGATGATGACGATGATGATGATGATGATGATGATGATGATGATGATGATGCTGGTAACACCTGTAACTATGACAGTAGCAGCAACTACTTTACTCTTCTTACACTCTATTGAAATGTATCTTGAAACACATTGAGAGGTCCAAACCTCCCCAAAACTCTGAGGCAGGCACAAGTATACTCTTTGAAACTGAGAGACAGAAGTAATGGTTACATATCCAGAAAGGAATAGGTGGAATCAAGAGATGGAAAAGAGAGAAGAAAATGGCAGATGACAGGAGTGATGCATGAAAGGGTGAAAGCTTGCAGAAGCATGGTGCTTTTGAGGCCCTGGGCTTTCTTTTCTTCCTTTCAGGCACTCTTCTTGAAAAGGTAATCTCCACCCTCTATTTCCATTTTCTTTTACTTATTAGTTCAAAAAATATTTACTGAGCTCCTTGGTGACCACCCATTCTTTATTTAATGGTCTGAAATTTGCCCCTGTCCCCTATAGTCCACTCATTAATGCCCCCTGACTGCTACAATAAGAGGTCATTTTTAATAATTTTTTTATTATAAAAGTAAATACAGATTGTGGTATAGCTGTACAATTCTTTAAATTTATTAAAAATAACAACTGTACATTTAAAAATTAGTCTTTGGCATGCTGTTTTTAAAGATGTGAATAAATGGTTGCAGTAGAAAATAAAAAAATAAAAAATATATACATGTAGTGAAGCCTCCTATAATGTACCACCCAGTGTGTAAACATTTTAGATTTTCCTATGCAATATATTTTTGCATGTTCCTGGATATTTCTGAAGTCATCAAACTGGTATTTTCCTTCATGTAAGCCTTCCTAGCTTGAATGATACAGTAGAATACAGAAGAAACCAGTCAGTTTTGGGCTGTTACCCATAACCAGGGCCAACTGGCCCCAATGCCAGAATTGTTTTCCCCCACCTGCTTCCCCTGTCCATGGCTTACAATACAAACTCCCTCCTCCTCAGACTAAGCAAGAGACTCTTGGCTGAGAAAACAGGGCATAGCCTAAGGTGAAGGAGAAAATGTTTATCTGTGCATCTGTTCTTGTGCAAGGACCTAGTGCTTTCCCTTCCTCTGGGAGTTGAGGAAAGACTGGAAACCTCGTGTAGGTAAGGGCTGTGCTAAAGTCAGAATGGGCCTGTGTTTCCACAGCAGAGGGAGGCCAAAGGCTGCAAGCTACAATTCTTAGCCACACTGGCATGTGCATTAGAGCCACAGGTAGCAAAGGACATTGTGGTACATGTACATCTGCAGCTCAGAAGATTGCTGTTCCAATTCTCTGTGAGCTCCTCTTTCCCCAGCAGGAAGAATATAAGTTTCTAGATGTCTGATAACAAAATGATGCAGCAAAAACATTGCTAGTTCCCATGAATTTTCAAAGAGAAAAGAGAGAGGACAATGATGAGAATTGTACACATGGACATGCAAAGATCAGAGGGGACATCAGATTTCCCAGTGGATCACTGAGTGGGCAGAGGCCCTACCTCATCCACCACCTAGCATGACACAGTTGCTGTGCTTACCTGCCAGCCTGGGGCAAGGACAGTGACTAGGTTATGAGGAACTGAGAGTAAGTATTAAGTTTCTGATACACAACCAAACAATGACTCAAAACAGAAACTCAGAGTAATAGTAGGATGTTTACATCCAAGTTGATGGCTTGATATTTGTGATAGTTATATTATTATTAAGAGTTACAGTGTTTACATCTGAGCCAATGGCTTGGGATTTGGTAATAGCTATATCACTATTAAGAGTTACAGTGAGACTGTGGTGGTATTTGGCTCAGACACTGGTTTGCCATCATGCTTTCTCTTCAGGAAGGAGACATGGATTCAACCAGAGGAGCCAGGCCTGCCGAAAGGGGAGCCAGGCTTGTGCTGCCACCGCGAGGTGAAATGCAGCTCACCAGGGCAGGTGCAGGAAAAGTTTGGGACCATTGATCCTGGCAGCTGTGTGCCTGCCCAGCCCCCTTAGGACACTGGACTAGGCTCTAGAGTTTCCACGGGCTTGAGTAGACCACACCATTGAACTTCTTTCAACCAGGGAACCAGGCTCACGACAGAAGGGGAGCCAAAGCAAGTGAGTCCCAGTAGAAGAGGGCGCAGGAGGTGATTTCCAACACATCCAGGGAAAGCTTTGGAACATCGCTGGAAACACAGAAATATAGGAAAATGACAAAACGAAAGACCAAAATGCAATCTCAAACCTCCAGCCCATTGCAAGAAAACCTAGGTGCCATGTACATAGAAGAAAATAATAGCCATACACCTGAAATGCCTGAAATGATGTCAACTGAAATAAAGGAGAAAGTACAGGAAGCTATGAGGGAACTCAATACAGAAGTAATCTCCCACGTAAAAGAAGAAATGATAAAAGTAGTGAAAGAAATACTGAATGCATGCAATGAAGACACAGCTAAAAAATTAGAGGAACAAAGTAAAATGATAGAATCCCTGAATGAACAGTCTAAGAAACAAACAGAATACATGAAGCAGATTCAAAGAGATATACAGGAAATAAAAAATTTTATAAAGTTGCAGAAACCACCTCAGTGAAAGTGAAGATAGAATCTCAGACCTTGAAGATAAAATTGCAGCTAGTTAACAGGAAAGGAAAGATCTTCTAAAAATAACAAGAAATCAGGAAATAACAATACAAGAGCTGCAAGATGATGCAAAGAAAAACAACATAAGATTAATAGGGATAAATGAAAAAGAAGGGGACAACACAAATGATATCAAGAGGTTATTTACAGAAGTAACAGCTGAAAACTTCCCAAACATGAGTATGGAAACTGACACACAGATTAGTGAAGCATATAGAACTCCAAATAACCATAACCAAAACAAAACTACACCCAGACATATAACAATCACCATCCCAGAAATCCAACATAAGAACAGAATATTAAAAGCTGTTAGAGAGAAAAGACAGATCACCTATAAAGGAAAACCTATCAGATTCACAGCAGATTTCTCAATACAAACAATGAAGTCAAGAAGAGCATGGAGTGAAGTGTTTCAGATCCTAAAGGGAAACGACATCCAACCTAGACTGATGTACCCTGCAAAACTGTCCTTCAAAATGGATGGAGAAATAAGATAATTACATGATGAAGAACAGCTGAAGAACTTCATGATCACCAAACCAACCCTACAAAGAATACTGAAAGACATTCTAGATACACATAGGAAAAAACCACTAAGCAAGACAGACAATTAAAAAGAATGGAAAGTTAAGATACAATATGAGAAAGATAACGTGTCAACAATAAACCATATATTACAGTTATAACCATTAATGTAAATGGCCTCTAGTCACCAATTAAAAGAAACAGACTGTCAGAATGGATCAAGCAACAACGTCCAACCATATGCCGTCTACAAGAAACCCATCTAACACAAAAGGAAACTGATAGACTGAAAGTCTAAGGATGGAAAACAATACTCCATGCAATGGGAACTCAAAAAAAAGCAGAGATAGATATTCTGTTTGCAGACCATGTGAACTTCAAACCAAGAATGGTCCAAAGAGATAAAGAAGGTCACTACATACCAGTTAGGGGAAAACTGCAAGAGGAAGAGATAACAATCTTAAATATATATGCACCAAATTCCAGAGCACCCAACTACACAAAGCAAGTATTAACAGAAATGAAAAATCAAATAGGCAATAACACTATTATAACAGGAGACTTTAACATACCATTGACACAAAGGGATAGATCAACTAGACAGAAAATCAGCAAAGAAATAACAGAACTGAATAACACCTGTGAACAAATGGATTTGATAGACGTATATGGAGTGTTCCATCCAACATCAGAACATACATTCTTCTCAGCAGTACAAGGGACATTCTCTAAAATAGACCATATACTAACCCACAGAACATATTTAAGTAAATGCAAAAGAATTGCATGTTATTGGATCATAGCGCCATGAAACTAGAAATTAATGATAAAAGTAACTGCAAAAACACACCAACACATGGAAATTAAATAATACACTCTTGAGCAGTCAGTGGGTCACAGAGGAAATTAAAGAAGAAATTAAAACAATATCCCCAAGCAAACGAAAATACAAATACAACTGATAGGAACTTGTGGGATGCAATGAAAGTGGTCCTCAGAGGAAAATTTATTGCACTGAGTTCCCACATTAGGAAAACAGAATGAACACAAATGAGCAACCTGATATTACACCTCAAACAGCTAGAAAAAGAAAAGCAAGCCAAGCCCAAAGCCAAAAGAAGGGAGAAAATTATAAAGATGAGAGCAGAAATTAATGCGATAGAGACTAAGAAAACATTACAAAGAATCAATGAATCAAAGAGTTGGTTCTTTGAAAGAATAAATAAAATTGGTAAATAATAAAATAATAAGTAATAATAAAATTGATAAATAAAATTGATAAAATTGATAATAATAAAATTGATAATAAGCCCCTAGTCAACCTAATTAAAAAAGGAAAGAAACGACTCAAATTCACACAATACAGAATGAAAAAGGTGCAATCAGTACTGACCCTGTGGAAATACAAAAGATAATCAACAACTATTTCAAAAACCTCTACTCTCATAGGTTCCATAACTCAGAAGAAATGGACAGATTTCTAGAAACATATGAACCACCACAGCTGGATCAAGAAGATGTAAAACTGCTGAATAACCCAATTTCTGTTAATGAAATTGAAAATGTAATCAAGTCCCTACCAACAAAGAAGAGCCCAGGTCCAGAGGGATTCACTACAGAATTCTACAAGAAATACAAAGAAGACTTAATGCAGACAGTCCTCAAATTCTTCAATGAAATTGAAATGGAAGCAATTCTCCCTAAATCATTCCTGGAAGCAAATATCACTCTAGTACCAAAATCTGAGAAAGATCCAACTAAAAAAGAGAACTACATGCCAATCTCCCTAATGAACATAGAAGCAAAATTTCTCAATATAATATTGGCAAACAGGATGCGGCAAATCATCAAGAAGATTATATACCATGACCAAGTGGGATTCATTCCAGGCATGCAGGGAAGGTTCAACATACACAAATCAATAAGTGTAATCCACCATATCAATAGAGCCAAAAGTAAGAATCACATTATCAATTCTATAGATGCAGAAAAACCTTTTGATAAGATCCAACACCCATTCATGATAAGAACCTTACAGAGAATTGGAATAGATGGTCTTTACCTCAATATGATAAAGGCCATCTACAACAAACCAACAGCCAGTGTCATATTAAATGGCCCAAAACTGAAAGCCTTTACCTTGAAATCAGGCACAAGACAAGGATGTCCCTTATCATTGCTCCTATTCAACATAGTACTGGAAATACTAGCCAGAGCGATTAGACAAGAGAGAGAAATAAAAGGAGTAAACATAGGAAAAGAAGAAGGTAAATTATCATTATTTGAAGATGACATGATACTCTACATAGAAGACCCCCAAAACTCCATTGAAACACTCCTAGATATAATAAATAAATTCAGCAATGTAGCTGGATACAAAGTCAATACCCAAAAATCAATAGCATTCTTATACAATAACAACAAAATCACCGAGGGAGAATTAAGAGAAGCCACACCCCTCACACTAGCATCCAAAACAATGAAATACTTAGGAATTAATCTAATGAAAGATGTAAAAGAGTTGTACAGGGAAAATTATAACACCCATGAAAAAACGAAATCGAAGAAGACCTCAGAAAATGGAAAGACATCCCTTGTTCATGGATAGAAAGAATAAATATTGTGAAAATGGCCATTCTCCCAAAATTGTTATACAGATTCAATGCAATCCCAGTGAAAATATCACTAACATACCTCATAAATCTAGAGAAATCACTCCTAAAATTCATTTGGAACCAAAAGAGATCTAGAATAGCAAAGGCAATTCCAAGAAGCAAAGCCAAGGCAGGAGGCATCATAGTCCCTGACTTGAAGTTATACTACAAAGTTACCATAATAAAATCAACATGGCAATGGAATAAAAACAGACCTGAAGATCAATGGAGTAGATTAGAAGATACAACTACAAACACACTCAGCCACCTTATCTTTGATAAAGGGTCCAAGCATGTTCACTGGAAGAACGATAGTCTCTTTAATAAATGGTGCTGGAAAAACTGGCTTTCCATATGCCAAAAACTAAAATTAGACCCATGCCTGTCACAATGTACTAAACTAAAATCTAAATGGATCAAAGATCTAAAGATTAAAACAGAAACACTAAATCTGTTGCAAGACAAAGTAGGTAAAAATCTTGAAGACATAGAGGTTGGTAGAGAATTCATGAACAAGAACCAAACTGCACCGGAAATACTTCCCAGAATCAATAACTGGGATCTCATCTTATTAAAGCGTTTCTGCATGTCCAAAGAAATTTCCAGCAGAGTGAAAAGCAAACCCACAAACTGGGAAAAAAAATCTTAGTGAACTGTCCCTCAGAGAAAGGACTTCTGTCTAGAACTTATAAAGAATTAAAAAAAAAATCAGACCCCCAAAATTCAAAGACCCAATCCAAAAATGGGCAGCTGAGAGGAACACACAGTTCTCAGATCAAGAAATATGAATGGCAAATAAATACATGAAAAAATGTTCATCATCATTGGTCATTAGAGAAATGCAAATTAAAACCACACTGAGATTCCATCCCACTCCAGAAAGAATGGCCAGGATCAACAAAACTACCAACAACATATGCTGCAGAGGCTGTGGGGAAAAAGGAACTCTTCTGCACTGTTGGTGGGAGTGTAGACTGGTGCAACCACTGGAGGTCAATCTGGAGAGTCTTCAAAAAGCTGGGGTTGGAGGTCCCATTTGACTCAGCTATTTCACTCTTAGGCATATTCCCAGAAGATCTGAAAACATCTTACCACAGTGATATATGTGCACCCATGTTTATAGCAGCACAATTTGTAATAGCCAGATCTTGGAAACAACCTAAGTGCCCATCAACTGAGGAATGGATAAAAAAATTGTGGTACTTTTATACAATAGAGTACTACTCAGCTATAAAGAATGATCACATTGAGATATTTATAAGTAAATGGATGCAACTTGAATCCATACTCATAAGTGAAATAAATCAAACTTGCATGTATAAATACCATATAGTCTCCCTAGTATAAGAAATGGTAAGAGTACAGAAGATTTTATGGTAATCATGCTTCACCATTATATTGCTCTGACGTCTTATGTTTTCATTCATTGTTTGGAATGGTTTAATTCTGTTTTGTTTGATCTTAATATATGTGATGGTATGAATAGTTTGAAGAAAAGACAAGATGGCAGCCATTGTTGATTTGATATCATCTTGCTCTGAAGTCCTATCATGCTCTTGTTTTTCTATTACCATTGGTTCTATCAAATTTGTGTCTATTGGATTTTAATATGTATAATAGTATAAACAAATTTTTTATGGAAAATGAGATAATATAGTAGCAATTGTTCATCTTTGGTTATTCGGTTCAGAATGCCTTGCAATACTTCCATTCTCTTGAGCAGTTTTATTCTATTTTGTTATGTTTGACATTATTGTGTGTAAAGCTAAGCTCAACTATTTCAAAGAAAGAAACATTATGATAGCTACTGTTAATATCCAATTGTCTTGTTGTGAAGTGCTGTGTTGCTTACATTGTTCTGTTCTGATCTGCTTAGATCTGTCCTCTTTCATTTTATTCTCTTAAAATAAAAAAAAATTTTAAAAAGGAAGGAGACCTGAATGAAACAAATAGCAATTGACAGCTAAAAACTATTTTATTATAGGCTATGTCTAAGCCCAGTATCCTTGGAGTCATTAGTGGGTGGAACATCACACTGAGTCTCCAGCCCTCATGAAGGTGAGAGTCCCTCTTCCCTCCTCCAAGTTTGAACAGACATTTGGCCATCCTTTGGCCAATCATGAAGTTTAAGAACCTGAAGCAACAGCAAGGTGGCTCAGGGCTAAGGAGGGTCAGGGCATTCCCATGCCTACCCTGGACATGCACCAGCTCTCTTCTTTTTGTGCAGCATGAATGAGAAAGCAGAAGGTGGAACTGTGCAAAAGCAATACACAAGGCTGCTGCTCACCAGCAAGCATGGTCAGGCAATGTGCTCATGTGGACACTGCTGCCACTGCGTGAGAAAAGGGTATGAGAAGAAAGTTGGGTGGGACGGCAAAAGCATTTTTATCACGGTTTCTACCAGTTTGTATTATATCATAGACATTTTTCCATGTAATTAAAATTATTCCAAAACCTGATTTTAAAAAGCTTAGTATTTTATCACATGAGTTGAGAATCAGAAATGTTCCCACAAATTTAAGACTAACAGTACTGCACCATGAGCAAGCAGCCATCAAAACTGGTTTTAAGCCTGTTCAGTTAATCATGATTCACTTTGGTAAACATGATTTTTCAACCAATCTAGAGTTATCAGCCCCTTATTTCTGAAAGGCAGCAATCAGAGGTGGGCTCACTCCATCAAATACCTCTGAGGGTTAAAACACCAGACTCAGTTCCCCTCACCATACTTCTACACCACCCCTAGAGCCAGCCCAAGATAAGCAATTTGATCTTCTCAGAGAGACTGTACCTGCCACATATTCTAACAAGCAACAAACTCAGTTTTCTCTTTTTTATTTGAGGTACTGGCAGACTAACATATGTCAACTTATTGAACCATTCCTCTATTGCTGGATACTTAAGATTGTTTCCAGTACCTTACATTATAAATAACACTATGGCATCTATCTGCATGCATACGTGTTTCATTGCAGCACTGACTACATATTTAGGATACATTCCAAGAAGTGGAATTAAATGCCAATATATAGAAACATGTAAAAAAGCTCTGTATAAATACTGTCAAAGTATTTTCTAGAAAGCTTATATGAATTTACATTCAACACGTCAGTGTCTGAGCTTCCCATTACACGTTATACTTATAAGGATTAGGTATTTTAATTTTCACTCAGTCTTTACCAACTTAATAAGGATCATGTGTTATTCTAATTTGTATGTATTTGGGAGAATGAATGTACTAGTTATTTTCATAATATCTATTCTTCCTTTCTTCCACAGGAATAACATTTTTAGTTTGGCATCTTCTATTCAGAGTAAAAGCTGCCTTTTTAAAACTTTCTTTGCAGGTGGGCACAGCTATGTGACCTGCTGATGTAGGTAGTAAGCAAGTGACACTATCACATGGCAGCTTCTGGAAAATTCCTTAGAGGGCAGTACTTATTTGATACTTGACTCTTCTTTGTCCAATTTCCATTCCTCCTTCTGATGCCAAGTTCTCTGGACTTTAAAGATGGGGACTATCCCATAGGGGTTACCCAGTGGTTAACCAGACCATGATCTGAATTGATGAGGTGGTATGTTACAATACCACACCTCAACACCTTATATGTGTGACTTCTTTATGTCACTATTATTTAGGGGTTTCTATTCCTCATTGATGATTCCAGTCCTAACAAATTCATCTCCATTTATTGGGTATATCTCCTCATGTCTGTTCTGATTTTTCTAATCTATTAGCTACTTCCAACTAGGGTGTCATCCTAGTTGCAATATCAAAATTAAGCATCTCTACATTTCTAGTTGAGAGTAGGAATTGTGTTATTGCTTTTATCATTCCTCCACCCCAACCCACACCATGGCCAGTGTAAAGTTTCTTTTAAATAACAAGTGTTCAATAGATCTCCTCCCTTTATGAACATTCTTAATCTGAGGAAACTGTTAGGGTTTAAGAGTCTGTGGAATTTCCTAACATTTTGTGCAAAGTTTTAGATTTTTTTTTCTGGAAAAAAACTCAAATATTTTAACAAACATTCAAGGGAGTACATGACTTAAAGGAGCCTGAGTGGTACTGTAGTCTCATCATACTGCTGATAGAGGAGCCACTCACCACTCTCACAGCCTCAAAACAGTTACCTTCCTTTATTGATTCATAGCACCTCCACTGCTTCATTTGATTTCATTCTTTCTCAATCTCATGTCCACAACAGTCTTCTGATATGTCTACTTGCCTCCATATTGAGCTAACCTCTAATATGCTCTGAATCACTGTGATAGGTCTTTTGCTTAAGAATACTGCTAATAATGCCCAAACTCCTTGGCTTCCTACTGAAGGCCTTTGGTAATATAGTGCTCATATTTCTTTTCTGCTTCAATGCCCTCAAATACTGTTATTATCCCACTAGGATATGAATTCCTCAAAGACAGAAATCTGTCTGTTCTGTTCACTGATTTATCTTAAAACCAACACAGAACACAACAATGGTTGAAATGAACAAACATTTCTTAACGTGGATTAATGGGCTTTTCCAGACCATCTTTTTGCTTTGGAATGTCTGTTATGTTTTTGTCTAATCCCACCAATGCATGTATCAAGACCAGTTCAAATGCTAACATGGTTTTCTCTGTGCATACTTGTTAGAATTGATTTGTATTTTTATTTTTTAGTATTTAGAATCCTAGTAATATTTATGGATGGTCTTAGTCTTTTGAAAATGTGTTTTATCGTTTCTAATAGGTTCAGAATAGAGCTTGTGGTTTTGGCATCACTCTTTTGCTCTTAATAGTTGCTTGGAAAATATTTAATGAATTAATGAAAAAAATATGCAAGCTAAATTAGTAAGATTTTTCTATAGGTTTTGGAGAAAATGATAGCTATTTCTTTATCTCCACTTAGCATATTTAAGGTAGAAGAGGGAGGTCGAAAATGTATGGATATTTATGAAATATGATTTACCATACTTTACTACTCTCTTCTAAAAGCAAATGAAAGATAATTTGGAATAAATGGAAATTGGACATAAATGCAGAAAATGCAGAGAAAATACTTCTCACATTGTACATTTAGTGATTTTTCTCAGACATTATACTAAACAATAAAAATTTACTAATTTAGTCAAAAACATGAAAGCCAAGTTAAAGATTATATAAACATATGTAATTCCAGATTAATGATTTTATATATGCATGTGTTTATACATGCACACTAAAAATTATGCCTTGCAGGTTTCCATGCTTGCTCAGACAGCATAGAAATGGTTTTAAAGAACTATATTTACTTTCATTTCCATTTCCTTTCAGAATGAATTAAAAATTAATAAAATTTCTATTTGTTTATTTAATGATATATTCATAGTGCTTTATATTCATCAGATATCAAATGTTTATTGAAATGCTGAGAAAAGGTTTGATCCATCCTTGACTTGATCGTGCTAACTTGTTTATGACATTCTCTAAGATCAACTAATTAATTGAGGATTAACAGGAGATTGCCACTTATAAGACTTCTGATTATCACCTCTTTAATTTCAAAAGCCCCTTCCAGAGGTAAGTAATTACAAGAGGACTGTGGTAGCAACTAAACGAATATTTGTGCAATGCCTACTGTGTGTCAGGTGAGGACACAGATAAACATAAGATAATGTTCTTGATGATGAATCCTAGGACTGTTGAATCCTTGGATCAAAGGTAAATTCTCAGTGTGATACAATCATTACAAGAAAAGATATTTTAATTAAATATTTTTTTTCTTTTTTTACTCTTACATATAAATTCTAATTTAAGAAATGGCAAACTAAGCTAAATGGCAAAACACTGCAATTGTCACTGTTTCATATTTAATGACACTCAGTTTTAATTCATTTCTAGAAAATTGAATTATTTTAGTTGCATTTCCCAGAATCAGATGCTGCAAATATTGCTTTGCTCAGGATTAGAAACTGAGAATATTTTGATTTTTGTAATTGTTTATTCATCTTGTAAGAATCCCAAGGAGGGGCCAGAGACATAGCTCAGTGACACAGTGCCTGCCTGGCAAGGGCAAAATGCTGAGTTTGATTCCTGTACAAGAAAAAAAAAAAAATCCAAGGAAAAGCCACATCCTTGAATAAAAGGAAGAAACTAGACAGGTTTTTAAAAGGATTATAGTATCATTATCAATATCAATTTTTGCCAAGTGTTTACTCAGTATATATTAATAAATCAATTTTATGAAGTGCCCATATTTTCCTAAATTTAATTCTTTCTTTTTTTATCTTCCTTCTACTTTCCTCCCTACCTACTTTCCTTTCTTCTTCATGCAAACTAAGTAGGTTTTCTTCTGCTAGGCTATATCCCTGCCTTAGTCCTATTTCTACATATATCAAATAGTATTGGATATATTCTTTGTCCAATACAGTTAGTAACTGTGGCCAATAATGGAGACTACAATAATATACATTTAGTGGTAACTGATATAAGTAATAACATGTGACAGCTGATTTTTTCCCTTTGTTTAATTTTCTTGCCACTGCAACATATATTTATGTGGCTAACACTTATACATAATCACATAAGATTTACATGCAATTTCCCAACCCATTCAATGAATAAGAAAGAAAACTGTGAAACAAGCTTTACGGAAATAGTTATAGAATTAAGATCTAATCATATTTCAAAGCTCGCCCTCAGAGGAGCTCTCTGAAGCAAAGGCCACAGAAACTGAAACTCATTTATTACTTGGGCAGAAATACAAACTTTAAGAATGAGGGTGGGGAAAAAACTTTACTTTGCCTTAGGGTAGAAGCAGCTATTCTCTGATGTGCAAAAAAGAATTTATCATCAAAGAGCAAATGTAAATGGGACCAATTAATTTTAAGAATCTCTACCTTCTGTAATATTTTTTGTAAGTCTTTGACACTGGTACACTGTATACCAAAGTCTAACGTTGAATGATTTGTCAAATGTCAAAGGAAAATGATAATTACATTTAATAAATTTTAAAATGCATAATATACTCTTTAGTTAATATGTTAGGTTTGGAAGGCAATTCTATGTTATACTACTTTTAAGAAGATTTTACTCCAATTTTGACTTCATAATTTAAAAAATGACATTGTTCAGTGTTCAAACTATTAAATAATCACAGATCAAGTAATAAAATTTTTCAAATAAACTGAGTCTAACTGTAGAATGTACCATTTTGTCATGCCTATAATTTCCATCAATATTTTTACTTTAGAAAATTTATACTTTTTGGTTCATTTGTATAAGAAAAAAGAATTTGATGCATATGAATTGGAAAGCTTATGAAGTAATATGTCTATAAGAAGTTGCTATGTTGGATTTGCAGGTGGTTCAATATGGAACAGTGATCTTAATACTGAACCATACATCCTACATTGGATTATTTGGAATTTCGAACAGGTGCTGAAAGAACATTTTGCGTGACATTTAGCCATGAGCTATTCCTAGCTTGAAATGATCTAGAACTTACTCTAGTTTTCCAGGATCATCTATACTGAGAGAAAATTACCATGCCAGAATTATAAAATAATATTCAAAACACTTGACAGCAGTGAGTATGAGGCTCATATAAAACAAGCCTTTTTCCCTGTTCAGTCTGTGAGGTGTTCATGTGGCTTACTGCTGGGAAGTGGACATTTCATCACCCAGGCCCTTGTAGCCACTGTAACTACCCTCATCAACGCAAGCCACTCTGATGGACTGTGCCAACGGCTGTTGCCAGGTGCTAAGCAGCAGAGCCTGGCGGTTAAGAGCAGTCTTTGAAGTTTGACCGACCTGTGTGGTATGACCACAGGCAAATTATTTAACTTTGCTGGGCATTATTTTATAATGTTCAGATAAAGTGGACAATACGATTAAATAGGACTGAGGTCTAGCAATATGG
The DNA here is from genome assembly GCA_004027455.1 of Hydrochoerus hydrochaeris. Classification (NCBI taxonomy): domain Eukaryota; kingdom Metazoa; phylum Chordata; class Mammalia; order Rodentia; family Hydrochaeridae; genus Hydrochoerus; species Hydrochoerus hydrochaeris. The sequence goes on along the minus strand of PVLA01000679.1, from coordinate 228,964 downwards.
GATTGGTAGAAGTTCAAGATGGCAAAAGATCAGACAGCAGTGAGTCAGCAGTGGAAAGGGGATGAAAACCAGGTTCTTTATGTGTGGGAAAACTGGAAAAATGAAAGGCAAGGCAAGAGTGATCAAAAGGAGAATTTGATAGACTGATAGCTCAGAGGTGAACTTGCTAAGTAGTAATACTAAGGCATAGCTGCATATTTTCATGAATGAAGTGGAAACAAGATAGAAGTTATTTTACCATAATGATCTTACAAAACTGCAACATCAGGCTGTTAGAGAAGCTAAAAAATCAGCCTTGTAGTCAATTCTAGTTACTTTTTCATTCATCCTTCCAGTTTGAATCCATGAAAAGAATGCTTTGCATCAGTCTTTTATTGAGCAAGCAATTTTCTTTCTGACAAGTCCTCAAAACTGGAGTGTTACACTGCTTTTGACAATTTTTTCTTATAAATGTTTAAGTTACATAGTAATACACACAAAGAGCTGTTCTGTAAATTTATGAGCCTAATAAAGAAGGCACCTAAAACAACAAGAAAACTTAGTATCTAGCAGTAAAGAGCATGTCCTTCCTCCCCACCCCATCCTCAGACCCTTCTTGAAGTTAATTACTACAGCGAATTTTATTTTATTTTCTGTCTTACTTAACAAATTGACATAAAATAGGTATTTCTAACATAATTTTGTCTCACTATTTTTCAACTTTATTCAAGTATAATCATTCTGGCTATAGTTTCCTGCAAGTTGTAATTTTTAACTCAACATTGTTTTGAAATTTCATTCATGGCATTTTAAAGGAATCTGTACTTCTTTCATTTTCATTGCTTCTATTATTCAGTTGTGTGCACAGATCAAAAGAATTTATTCTGTATGTAGATATGTGGATTCAAATTTTTTCATTTGTGAGCTAAGATGCTACAAATATTCCTGTATATGTTTTCTAGTGCATATTTGTGAGCTTCTAGTGCATGTATTAAGGAGTTGAATTGATGGTTCATAAATCAAATGTTCTACTATATAGCATGTACTTTCCACAGTAGCACTTATGATCTCACTATGATACATGAGTTCTTTTTCTTCCACCCCTTCAACCATATTTGCCAGATCTAATTTTAATAACAGCTTAATAAGTTATAATCATTTGTCATAAAGTTCACTCTTCTAAACTGTACAATTCAGTGGTTTTTAGTAACATTCATGCAGCTGTATATCTGTCATCACTACCAAATTCTAGAACATTTTCTCAAAAAGAAACCCCATACTCAGAGGCAGTTATTTCCCATTCTCTCTTCCATGGAGTCACTGGCAATAACTAATCTACTTTCTGTCTCAATGAGTTTTCCATTCTGGGTATTTAACAAAAATGTAATCACAGAACATGTGGCCTTTTATAGCTGGATTCTTTCACTTATCATGTTCCCAAGGTTCACTTATCTTATAGCATGTACTGGCACTTCATTTTTTTCCTTGTCAAGTACATTGTACAACATACTTCTTTTTGCTTATCCATCAGCTGATTAACATTTATATTGTTTCTATTTTTCGACTATTATGAAGTGTGCTTTTGCAATTTTTTTTTTTTTTTTTTGGTGCCAGGGATTGAACTCACTACCTCATGTTTGCCAAGCAGACACTTAGGCCGCTGAGCTAAACCTCCAGCTCTGCAAATATTCTTGTACAAGTGTCTTCTGGAAAGATTTGAAAATTCTCAGTATTTAATTCTCAATATCCCTAATAAGACAACCTGAAATTTTAAATGCTCCAGAACTTGAAGCTTTCTGAGCATTGACATGACATCACAATACAAAATACCACAACTTACCTCATCTGACAAGTTGTGATCAAAACATAGTCACTCCCCTGCATGCGCGCGCACACACACACACACAAAGAAAAAAGGCAGAAGAAAAAAAAAGTCAGGTTGCCATGTATATAACACATAGTTGTATAAAATTACCTTTAGGCTATATGTGTGAAGAATATATAAAACATAAATGAATGTCTTCTAAATTGGATCTCATCCCTAATATAGCTCTTTATATATGTGCAAATTTTTCAACCTCTGATTAAAAATTTAAATGTAAAACACTTCTGTCCCTAAGCATTTCAAATAAAGAATTTTCAACTTGTACCTAGTTGTAAAGTTACTGGGTCATGTGGTACCCATGTTTAATCTTTTAATTGCTTGGCTATTTTTCAAAGAGAGGCCATTATTATCATAATCCACCAGCAAAGTATGAAGGTTCTATTTTCTCTATATCCTTAAAATTTGCTGTTGTCTACCTTGTTGATTATATCCATGGTAGTGGGCAGAGTAGTAGCTCACTCATCAGAGTAGTAGCTTTTGATTTGTATTTTCTTAATGACTAATGATGAATATTTTTAAAAATTTGCTTGGCCATTTGTGTATATTCACTGAACAATAAATGTTGAAATCCTTTGTCACTCTTTAGAAATTGGGTTGTCTCTTACTGACCAGTTTTAAAAGTTCTTTCATAGTTTTGATACTATATGTCTATCAGATAGATGATTTGCAATTCTTTCTTTCTCTTCTGGGTTCATTCTTTCATTTTGCTACAAGTACCTTTTAAAGCACAAAAGTTTTTCATTCTGATAAAGTTCAATTTATTTTTCTTTTGTCATTTGTGTTTTTAATATAATATCTAAAAACCCTTCACCTAACTCATGGCCATGAAAATGTGTTCATGTCTTTCTTTTGAAGTGTTTTATAGCATTTTTTCTCTCCCATTGTTTTCTTCGAAGGGTTTTGTGGTTTTATTGCATACATTTATACTGTGGTTCATTTTAAGTTCGTTTTTGTGTGTGTTGTGAGGTAGAGACCTAAGTTCATCATTTTACACACAGCTATCCAGATGTCCCTAGAGTATCTACTGATTTCCTTATTTGATCCTTTTAGGATCAGTTTGTCATTTCATACATAAAAGCAGCTGGTCTATTTGTATTCTATTTTTCTGAGTATGCTGTTAAAAAGTTTATATTTTACTGATTTTTTTCAAAGGTTCAAATTTTGCTTTTGCTAAATTACTTTTTATTAAAACTTCTAACCCCCCCCCGCCCCCCAAAAAACCTTCTAACTCCCTTGTAATCTATGGAATTTTTGTCTTCTGATTCTCAGGCATCTCTAGTCAACTTTAAATAATAACTGCTTCATGCCTTCAGCCCTTTCCTTACTATAGCTACTGTCTTCGCTTTAAAATCCATTCTTATAGTTTTAAATCTTTTTGTTGGTATGACTTCTCTCTTTTTAAAAAATTTTATTTAAAGAGAGGGGGAAAATAAAGCAAAACAGAAAAAAAAGGTAGAAACTACAGAATTAAAAAAAAATGAACAGTAAGAAATCACTAGTTGAAACATTACCTATTATCTTTCTGGACGCAGTTGTTCAAGTTACAAAATCAAAGCATACAAAATGGACATTCAAACAGTGAGGCTGCAAACAGCTCCATTCTCTGATCCAACGAAAACTTAGCAACAAAATTATTATTCCTACACTCTCAAATATACATGCAGTTATATCCTTTAGAGCACCTGCTTTTCCCCCTTTTGCTTTTTAAGTCTAGTAGCTGTTTAGTTATATCATGTTTCAGGTTGCTCAGTACCTTGATGATCTGTTTTGCTGTTGTTATTTACTTTTTAAAAATTTTTTTGTTGTTTATTATTTTTATTTTATTTATTTAATTTTGAAGGTAGTAAAATACAGCAGAACAAAACAGGACATAGCCAATTGAGGCAGTGCAGTGAAACTGGCACAGAACCTCAGAGCAGACCACCGGGACAACAGCAATAGGCACAATAGTACATCTGGTTTTTTTCACAATAGTTGTTCCTTCAATCAGGCAGAGAAGTATTAAAGGAAATACCAACATTACAAGAACAGAACATTGAATAGAGCAATACCATTGATCAAAACAGAGCAAAACAGAGGTAAAAATATTTTTCCTCAACGAGATGGCAGAAGACTATCCCCCTTATTTGCTATATCGCATATAGTCAAACTCGCAAGACATGATCAGATCTCTGGCTCTCACTTGCTGGGTGGGGGGGTATGGGGGGATGGCTGTTTGATTCTTAGCCGGCGCCCGGTAGGCTCACAGCTGCCCACAGAGGGGTGAACTGGCTGTCCCTTTTCCCAGTGCCCCAAGGTCCAGCATGGCGCGTCGCGGATCTCAGGAAACGCTAATATGGTTCTCACCCTGGGGCGCCCCGGCTTGCCAAGCCACAGCCACTTACCAGAGTGGCATGCTGGCGGCTGCCTGTTTTCCCAGAGCCCCAAGATCCAACATGGCAAGTCGAGGATCTCAGCAAAAGCTGAGAGGGTTCTTGCTTTGGGGCGGCCGCGGCTGACTTCTCACTCAAACTAGCTTCTCCATCCCTAGTACCCAGAGCCATATTAATGTCTAGCTACAAGTTGCATAGGTGCTGAGATATCCCACAGGCCCGCAACTAATATTTCAAATATAACTTAGTCATTTTCCCCACAATCCCTTTTTCCATATCTTAGCCTCTGTCATTTTCATTTAGACACACAAATCTGAAACTTAGAAAAATTTCTTAGAATCACCCTCCCTCATCCTTGACAGCCCTCCTAATTGTTATTTTTAGCTTCTCACCCTCTGTCTCCTGAACTTTTACAATGGTCTTTTAACTAGATGCTGCATTTGCTACAGATACTTTATTTTTGCTGCATGATATAGACCCATTGACCACCTTTCACCTGGAGTTCTATTTAAAGTGTAAAATATGAACATATCACTCTTTGTAATTTAAAAATTTTCATTGCTTCTCAGCAAATACCACAAATTCAAGTTCCTTAACTGGTACTTAATTTCTTCAGTTTCATGTTTCTCTGCTTCCCACTCTGCTTTTGCTAACATCTGACCATAGTTCCCTGAACTATTTTACATCCTACATTTTTTGCCTAATTAAAAAGAAAAACAAATATCCTTTCTCTGGTGAGACTTTAGCCATCTCTCAAGAATCATTTAAAGATCTTCTTTAGGGAGTTCAGTTCAGAGCCTCAGAAAAATCTCAATTTCCTAATGTGAGGATACAATATGAGATATGGGAGGCAATGCTTCCAGACAAGGGTATCCTTGGCATCTGTATCCTCAAGTAAAGAGAACCATTTTCAGTTTTGGAGGAAGAATCAGAAGCAGGTACTGTGAGAGCTCAGTTTCCAATAACCCAAGGTAGGGATTAGGGCCCCATCAGAGATCTCAGCATGGATCTGTGATGGTAACTGGGACCAGGGACCCAGGTAGCAGCATAGAAAATAAGTATATTAAGGAAGATACACATCATGACTATAAGGGCTCCCCACAGACTAGTTCCATCCAGGTCCAGCAGTTACTGAATGTGCAAGCCATATTTCCACAGTGGAAGAATGCGCTAAACCATTCTCTTTGTAATCTTAACCTATCCAGTGTGAAGTACCTTTGACTCATTACACAGAAGTAGCCTGAATTAGGCCTTACATTTTCTACCTATATGGGCTCAGGTCATTTCCTTAAAGCTCTACTTGCATGGTTTGTCACAGTGATGTTTAAAATATTGGCTCCAGCCTAGGAGTCCTGTACTTGAGAGACACTGCAGTATTATCAGAGGACATGAAAGAAGGCCCATTAGAAAGCTTGGAACTTGCAAACACACTCTCTATGTTTTTCTGCTGAGCTCTCCAAAGTGATCAGTTTCTTCCACCAGGCCTTGACAGCAGCACTGGTAAAGCCTTCCATCTTAGCCCAATATCCTCCCTCGATGATATACTCAGTCACCTACTGGCCGTTTTCAGACCCAAATGAGTACTGCAGGCTGTCATGTCTACAACCTAATCACACTTTATTATGATCCCACTGGGAACGGAGGTGTGGTCATAATCTTCATACAATTTGGGGGGTGATTTAAATCTAATGTCAAATGGATTTGTTATAGCATTAGTGTAAAACCTTCTAGATTCCATAAGAGGAAAAGCCAATAGTACAATAGAAGAGACTGAAAAAGATAAAATGAGGAAACACAATTCTAAGAGATAATTTTATAAAGCTTTTGTTTGCTGTCACACATTTTTATAGGCTGTAACACTTAAAAATATTGCTCAAATAGGATTAGAATGAAGAATGTAAGTAGAAGAGGTGACACCAGAATGAAAAGAGAAAAAATGTGATTTGAACTCCCAACCCTGACGAATCAGAATTGCCATGCTCTTGTGGCCCAGGATTAAAGACGACTTCATTGCTTCTGACAATCAGCTAACCCAGAGAACCATTGTACCTTTTTTTTCTTTTTTGGTATTGAGGAATTGAACTTGGGGCCTTTACTCTAAACTACTCTGCCCTCTTTTATTAAGTGACAGGGTCTTGCTAGGTTGCTAAATTGCCCAGGTTAGGCCCAAATTAAAGATCCTGTTCCTCAGCCTCCAAGAATGCTGGTTTTGGAAGCATGAACCAACACATTTGGCCCCACGGTTCTATTAGTTGTACAGACGAGGGCACTTTTCTCAATAAAGTTATAAAAATGACAATTTATATAATTTCTGCTAACCATTTCTGTCATAATCTCATTTCTACTGTGATTCTTCTCTGAAAAGAACCCAATCAGTTGAGATTAACTGTTCTGAATAAATGAATACTGTCAATTTTGATACCTCCCAAAGAGTTTCTATGGTAACAAAACAAAGAATAATCATCAATATCTAAATAATCAAGATTAGGCAATAAGCTTCAAATGGCTTACTTTTACTGGTTTTAAATGCAGTAAAAAGCAAACAACTCAGCTCCAAGGAGTCAGCTTTACCACTAATGTTTTTAACTGATTATGTGGTGCTCCCAAACCCAAATAAAAGTAAAATGGAACATACCATTTAATCATGAAAGCAATTAAAATACACATATCATTTTCACTAAGTTCACTCTTGACATATAATTATTTGTCTAATTCAAGTCATGAAGTTAGGTGTTAGAATTAACTTCTTTCTCTGAACTAAATACAAAATGGAAAGTCATTTTAGGATTTGATCCTCATTTATTTTCAAGCAAATGTCCAAATTCATTTCCAATTCACACAAGAACTGCAACAGCTTCACCTAAATCAGTTTTCTACAAGTTAAACATCCCTCTTACACTCTTATGTGATTGTGGCACTACTTTGATCTTTATTCCCAAATTTATTGCTCTGTGTAATCCATGACAAAATATAATGTGATTTACTATATCTCTGTCTGACAGCCCAGCAGCTGACAGAACTTAATAATTCAGCATAAGAAAAAAAAACCTTCTGGCACCAAAATATACAGATCATAATGGGGCTCTTTAGTATCAGTTTACAATGAAGCCTATACAAGCCAATCATAACAACTTCAAAACAATTCTTTGTTTTCTCATGAATTTAATGAAGGAGATTATTATTCCTTAAACAGGCTTTGTAGCTACAAGTAAGTAATTCTGGAACATTTGGCTTTTGTTCTCATGAAAACAATGCTGCATTAGTCACATATGGATGTCCCCTTCTCAAAGTACTAATTTTCTCCATTTTATTTCAAGTAAAAAAAAAAAAACCCAAAAAACCAAAAACCAAAAAAACAAACAAACAAAAGAAAACCCACATGGGAATCTATGAAGCTGTAAAAAGAATACATTTACACCATATTCTGATATATGAAAAGCATACATTAGATGGTTGGGATGAATTTATATGTATATCATTACAGATATATAATTTATGTATCAAAATTAAGTGAAATCAGGACCATCTTTGGAGTTGCTAGCTGAAGTTTTCTGTAATTATCTATCCCTGAATGTGAACCTGCATCCAGGACAGAAAAGGTCAGACCACATGGCTCTTTGATCTCTTTCAACTTGAAATGTCTAAGAACCTTGCAACAGCTTGAGGAATTTTAGCATCTGTCTTCTTAACAAATAAGAGTGGTGTAATGTCTGCAGTAAATATGAAATATACAAAATTAACAGAAGACAGTTCCTAAATTCAGTCTAATCTGGAGAAGACACACACACACACAAATTAATTAGCTTTTATATTAGGAGAAAAGATGAAAAGTCAGTGAGTTTAGAGTACTGATGACTGCCCTACCTAACACCAGACCAGTCTGTTCAGCCCTTCTGGAAGGAAAGGGAGGCGGCTAGATAACATGATTTGTGTAGAGACATAAATCAAATTCATTTTCATCCCAAAAAGCAAGTTGCTAAACTTCAAATAGAAGATATTAATGCAAATTAATAAATATGCATTTTTTGGATTCTTACTACATACTTCAGATCAGTGGCTGGCAAATACATCTGTGCAATGGAATTCCCTATCCCAAGATTCCTGTTGAGCATGTCTTGGTTGAGGACTATATATTTATCTTCTTAACAATCTCTCCAAGTGATAATATTCTCAGTCAGGGCTTGGAACCTGTTCTTAAAATATCATTCAATTCCTCTTGCAGTTTATACTACACTTTTAAATCCTTTACAGTGATTTGATGCTAATGATGGTAACTAATATTGATTTAACTTAATGTGTTTTATAACCAAATAAGCAGAAAAATGTAATTTTTATCTTTTCATATGAAGTTTCTTTCTTTCTCTCTCTCTCTCTCTTGGCTTTTTGAGACAGGGTCTCACTATGCTGTTCAGACTGGCCTTTAGCTCACTTTGTAGCCCAGGCTGGTCTTGAACTCACAATAATCCTCCTGCCTCAGCCTCCCGAGTGCTGGGATTAAAGGCATGAGCCACCACGCCTGGCTTCACATGAAGTTTCTATTCCAGGTGATTTTTTTTAAAGCGCTGAGGATTGAGCCCAAAGGCTTTTGCACTAAACTACATCTCTAGCACTAAGCTACCTCTGCAGTAACCCCTCTCCTTATTTAAAAAATAATTTTTTAAGAGTTCAATACCAGGTTCATTTGTTTACTAGACACATCCAAAATTAAGAAAATAGGCTTAGCCGGCTGTGGTGGTGCACACCTGCAATCCCAGTACTTGGGGAAGCTGAGGCAGGAGGATCTTTACAAGTTTGGGACCAACCTGGGCTACAAAGTGAGTCTGACCTGCATAGTGAGACTCTCTCAAAACGACAAAAAAGTAAGTTTACTGTGAAGTTATTATATTTTATCCATGTACAAAGTTGGTCTAGAAACAGAATTTATAACAATCTTTCACTCTGTGCTAGGCACTAGTACTTTGTAAAAATGTTATTTTATTAGGACATGTTTGCCATACATGAACTTTACTTAGGGAGTAAGAACATGTACACATATATCTTGATTCTTCTTATTCTCCTTCTCTTCCCTTCCCACCTCCCTGCCTCGCTCTTCACATTTCCTTTCCCAATTTTCATTATTCCTATTACTATTTTTAGTTTATGATTTTCACATATAATGTTTATTCATTGTAGGTATATGTACATCTCAAATCATTTTACTTCCCTTTCTCCTTTTCCCTCACCTCACCATTGGTCTCTTGGACCACTTCCTTTTTGCAAAAGATTTATTTCCCTATTTCCTTTTATTGATACCTTAATTTGATCTTTATTTACACTTTATCTTACTCATATGAGAGATAACATACAGTATTTAAACTTGTGCATCTGATTTCCATCTTATTTTCCAGGTGTATGCGTTTTCCTACAATGGTTTGAGAATTTATCCTTTTTGTAGCTGAGTAGTATTCTACTATGTATAGATACCACATTTTTTTCATCCATTTGTCTATTCATGGACATACAGATTCCTTCCAGGATTTAGCTATTATGAATTGTGCTGCTATAAAATTCATATGCATGTATCATTGCAATGTGATTTCTTTGGGAAGACACTCAAAAGGAGAATAGATGGGTCAATTGGAATTTCTAATTTTGGTTCTTTGAGGAATCTGCATACTGATTTTGATAATGGTTGTACTAGTTTACATTCCTACCAACAATGCAGAAGTATTTCTCGTCAATGCAGGCACACCAATTTTGTATTTGATTTCTTGATGATTGTCATTCTTTCTGATGTAATATAAAACCTTAGTCTTGCTTTAATTTGCATTTTTAATGGCCAGAGATGGTATTTTTTTCATGTGTTTATTGGTCATTTGTACTTCGGAGAATTGTCTCTGCATTTCAGTTGCCTATTTTCTTTTTTTTAAATTTTTTATTATTTTTTATTTTATTTAAAGAAAAAAACAAGCAAAACAAAAAAAGGACAGTAATTTCAAAAAAACAGTAAGAAGTCACTAGTTGACAATTACATATTTTCGTCTTAAAAGTAGGTGTTCAAGTTACATAAGTAAAGCATACAAAGTAGACAGTTAAACAGTGAGACTGCAACCAGTTCTGTTCACCTATCCAACAGAAACTTAGCAATTTGGTTATCAATCTTACACACTTAAACATACATGCAGTTATATTCTTTAGAATACTTTCTTTTCCTCTCAAGTTCTACACATGTATGAATCTCTACATGTATATCTATCCTTTCTGTATTAGAGGGAAGAACAAATCAAAACAAGACAACAAAGCAAATTCCTAGAAAAACACAAAGTGAAAAAGTCATATAGAACCGCAATACTAGGTGATCTACAGTAGTTACTATGATGTCTCTTGTTATTTTCAATAGAATTGTCTGTATCATCAGGCATAGTATAAATAATTGGACATAGCAGTACACAGCAATATTAATAAAAACAAAACATTGGAGACATTGTCTTACTGTGACTGATCTTATTTGAATCTGGTTTGTTAGATCACTGTTTTGTCTCGATTGATTTTACTTGAATCTGGTATACTTGATAGCATCAAGTCTGAGACTAGAGGCAACTATTCTGAAGACAAGATTCAACAGGATACCCACTATGTTTGGACTATTAACTGCTTTTGAAGTCACTTGGCTATTTTCTGATTGAGTCTTTTTCAAGTTCTTTATATATCCTAGATATTAGTTCTCTGAGAAACAGCTGTTAATTTTTTCCCCATTCTTCATTCTTCTGATAGTTCCCTTGGCTGTTGAGAAGCTTTTAAATCTGATATAGTTCCATTTGTTGATTCTTGCTGTTATTTCTTATGCAACTGGAATTCCTCTCAAAATTTTTTTGCCTATGCCTATGATTTCAAGTGTATTACCTGTATTTTGTTTCAGTAGGTTCACTGTTTGTTTTAATGTTTAGATTGCTGAACCATTTTGACTTTAGTTTAGTGCATGGTAAGAGAGATATGAATATAGTTTTACTCTTCTGCATACAGATAGCCAGATTTCCCAGCATCATTTACTAAATATGCTATTTTTTGGCCCCTTTATCAGACGACATAGGGCGCATTCAGGGTGGTAAGGCCATAGACTGGCCCCTTTATCAAAGATCAAATAGCCGAAGGTTCTGTGATGTTTCTGAATCCTCTGTCCTGGTCCATTGATCCACACACTTTATTTATTTATTTGCCAATATTACATCATTTTTATCACTGTTGCTTTGTAGCACAACTTGAGCTCACACACTGTGATGCCTTCTGTTTTGCTCTTGTGGCCCTGGATTGCTTTTGTTATTCTCTAAAGTCTCTTCTGGTTCCATATGAATGTGAGGATTGTTTTCTCTAGATCTATGAGGAATGCTATTAGTCTTCTAAATGAGATTATGTTAGAACTGTGTATCAGTTTAGAAAGTATGGCTATTTTGACAATATTAGTTCTGCTTCTCCTGGAACTGGGGATATTTTTCCATTTTCTAATGTCCTTTTCAATCTCCTTTTACAGAATATTGTAGTTTTCATTGTATAGGCCTTTTGCTTCCATAGTTAATTCCTATTTCATTTTGATATTGTTTTCATAATTTCTCATTGAGTTCATACACAAATGCTACTGATGGTTGTGTGTTAATTTTTGTATCCTGCTATATTTCTGAAATTGGCTATTAATTCTAAGCTTTTTGATGGAATTCACTGAGTCTTCCATGAATAGTATCATGTCCATTTGCAAACAATTTGAATTCTTTCTTTTTTGTATGTATCCATTTTATTTCTACCTCTGATTCCTGTGGCTAATGTTTTGAGTACTATGTTGATCTAAAGTGGGGAGAGTGGGTATCCTTATCTTTTCCCTGAGTTTTGGAAGAAAAGCTTTCAGTTTTTTCTCCATTTAATATGATCTTGGCCATAGGTTTTTCATAAATGGCTTTTATCAGAGTCAAGTAAAGTTCCCTTATACCTATTCTCTTCAGGCTTTTTTTTTTCCAATAAGGGGTTGGATTTTGATAAATAAACAAACAAAAAAACCTTTTTTCTGTATTGATTGACATGAATGTGGTATAGTTTTTGTCCTCCCTTCTGTTTATGTGCTGCGTTATATTTAGTGATATGCATATGTTGAATCATCCATGCAACCCTACTTAGTCATAATGTATGATCCTTTTGATAATGTATTGGATTCTATTTGCCAATATCTTTAAATTTTTTTTAATTTTAAAGAGAATAAAATAAAACAATAGAACAAAGCAAGTCAGAACAGAATAATACAAGCAACACAGGACTTCAAGACAACAGGAAATCAACAGTCACTACTATAATGTCTCTTGTTTTCTTCAAAATAGTTGTGCATACCTTCACACACAATACAATCAAACAAAACAAAACTGTATAAAACCAATCGAAAAAAAAGAATAGAAGCATTATGGGACTTCAAAACAAGACAATAAGAAATCAACAATGGCTACCATAATGTCTCTTGTTTTCTTCAAAATAGCTGTCCCTTCATATGAATTCATTGTGTGTGAAGATAGAGACAATGATTTAGAAAAAAATAAGAGACTATGATAGCCACTGTTGATCTCCTGTTGTCTTGCTTTGAAACCCTGTGTCACTTACATTGTTTTCTGATCTGCTTTGTTATGTTTTGGTTTACCTTCTTTAAAATTAAAAAAAAAAACAAACCTAAAAAACCAATATAGCTGTCCGTACCTTCACACATAATGAAATAAAATAATAGAAAACAGACTAAAACTAGTCAAAACAAAAGAATGAAAGCATTATAGGACTTCAAAATCAGATAACAGGAAATGAACAATGGTTACTTTAATGTCTTGTTTTCCTCAAAGCAGTCGCCCATACTATCACATGTAATAAAATCAAATAAAACATAACAGAATAAAACCAATCAAAACAAAAGAATAAAAGCATTATAGGACTTCAAAACAAGATGATAGGAAATCAACAATGTCTACTATAATGTCTCGTTTTCTTAAAAATAGCTGTTCATACCATCACATATAATAAAATCAAACAAAACAAAACAATACAACCAATTCAACAAATGAATGAATCAAAGTATTACAGGACTTCAAAACAAGATAATAGGAAACCAAGCATGATGATAACATATCCCATTATGTTCAAAATAGCTGCTTGCACCATCAGACACAGTAAAGTCTAACAAAATAACATAGAACAAAACCAAACCTAACAAAATTATGAAAACAACGTAGGAGTTCAAGACTAGACAATAAGAAATTAACAGTGGTTACCACCTTCCCCTCCTAGGCGTTTCCTCTCCTATCACTTTTATAATATCTATTGTGTTTTTTTTTATTTAAAGAGAAAAAAAACAGGAAAAAGGTAGAAACATTACAGAATTTCAAGAAAAGAAGATGAACAGTGAGAAATCACTAGTTGATAAATTACATATTGTTCTTTTAGAAATAGTTATTCAAGTTACAAAATTAAAGCACGCAAAGTGGACACTGTGAGAGTGCAAACAGGTCTGTTCAACAATCCAACAAGAACCTAGAAATATGGTTATCAATCCCACACATCTAAACATACATGCAGCTATATCTTTTAAAGCACTTCCTATTTCCTCTTTTTTTAAACAATAGCAATTATACATTTTTAAATTTTTATTTAAAGAGAAGAAAAAAAAAGCAAAACAGGAAAAAGGGTAGCAACAATACAGAATTCTAAAAGAAAGAAAGAAAAAGGAGAATGAGAAAAAGCCCCACTAAGAAATCAGTAATATATAAATTACATACTGTCATCCTGGATGTAGTTGTTCAAGTTACAAAGTTAAAGGGTACATAGTAAATATTCAGACAGTCAGATTACAAACAGTTCTGCTCAAAGATCCCACAAAGATTCAGCAATATGGTCATCTATTTTACACACTCAAACTTACATGCAGTTATATCCGTTAGAGTACTTTGTTTTCCTCTCTTTTTTACAATACCAATTACACATTTTGGTTTTATTACACTTGTAGTTCTTATTTACTTTTTACACTAGAGACACAATATGATATTTATAAATATGATTCTTATTTATTTCACTAATGAGGATAGTCTTAAGTTGTTTCCATTTGCCTATGAAGGCCTCAAGATCATCCTTTTTATAGCTGAGTAATATTCCATTGTATAAAAATGCCACATCTTTTTCATCCACTCTGCAGTTGATGGGCCTCTTGGTTGTTTCCACGATTTAGCTATCACAAATTGTGCAGCTATGAATATGGGTGCACATATATCACTGTGATGTGAACTTTCTGTTCTTCTGGGAAAATACCCAGGAGGGGAATAGCTGGATTGAATGGGGCTTCCAATCCTAGTCTTCTGAGAATTCTCCATATGGATTTCCATAATGGTTGCACCAGTCTACATTCCCACCAACAGTGAGCAGTGTTCCTTTTTCCCCGCAGCCTCGCCAACATTGGTTATCAGTTGATTTCTTGATGGCAGCTATTCTTTCCGGAGTAAGGTGGAATCTCAATGTTGTTTTTATTTGCATTTCTCGAATGACCAGTAATGGTGAACATTTCTTCATGTATTTATTTGCCATTTGTATACCTTTCTCTGAGCACTGTGTGTTCATCTCCGATGCCCATTTTGGAGAGGGTCTTTGAATTTGGGGGGCATGATGTTTTTCAAATCTTTATATATTCTGGACACAAGTCCTTTGTCTGAGGGGTTGCTGGCTAAAATTCTTTCCCACTCTGTTGGTTTTCTTTTCACTCTGTTGGTGATTTCTTTTGAAGTGCAGAAACTTTTCAATAATATGAGATCCCATCTATTGTGTTTTTTGGATCCCACTAATTCCTTCTGTTCTTTATGCTAGGTTCATCCTTATGAGTTCAAACTCTTTATGAACATAATCTCCAGTTGCATCCATTTACATATAAGAGCCTTGAGATTATTCTATTTTGTAGCTGGGTAGCTTTCCATCATGAAAATACATATTTTTCTTATCCATTCTGTGGTTGATGGGCAAATTACCCTTGCTTTTTTCTGGTCTCCTGTTGCATGGAACAATTGTTTTCTCTCCTTTGACTTTCAGTCTATGAATTTCTTTTCACGCTAAATGTGTTTCTTGTATACAGCATATTGATGGATCTTGTTTCTTAATCCACTCTCCCTTATGTTTCTTTTTATTGCTGAATTGAGGCCATCTACATTAATGGTTACTAGTAGCATACACTGGTTTGTCTCTGCCCTGCTCTCCTGCTTTGGCCCTCCATGTTTTGCCTTCTTTCAACTGCCTGTCTTGCTTGGCGATTCTCCTCTGCTGCTGTTCCTGGAATCATGGTCATCTTTAGCTCTCTCTAGAATATCCTTTAGCACTCTCTGTAGGGTTGGTTTGGTGGACATGAATTCCTTCAGTTGTTTTTTATCATGGAAGTATCTTATTTTTCCATCAATTTGGAAAGATAGTTTTGCGGGGTACATTAATCTGGGTTGGAAATTGGAAATTATTATCTTTCAGGATGTGAAACACTTAACTCCAAAATCATCTTGACTTGATGGTTTGTGTTGACGAGCCTTTTGTGATTCTGATTGGTTTTCCTTTAGAGGTGATTTGTTTCTTTTCTCTAATAGTTTTTAATATTCTGTTCTTGTGCTGAATTTCTGGGATCTTGATTATTATATGTTTGGGTGTAGATTTACTTTTGTTATGGCTAGTTAGAGTGCTATATGCCTCATTTATCTGCATGTCAGATCCTTTATGCGGGTTTGGGAAATTTTCTGCTAGTACTTCTGTATATAGCCTTTTAATTTCATTTGTGTTGACCCTAACTTCTTTGTTGCTACCTATTACTCTTATTTTTCTTTGTATTGTTTTGAAGTCTTTGAATTGTTTTTGTCTGGTCCCTTATTTTTAAGATATCTTTGCTTTTACAATTGCTGGCTGTGATCCTATCTTCAAGGTCTGAAAGTCTATCTTCAGTCTCTTTGAAGTGTTTCTGCCAGATTTTGATCAACTTTTTAATTCCCTGGATATCTCTTTGAATCTGTTTTATGCATTATAATTCCTTTCTATTGTGTTTATTCAAGGTTTCCATCATTTTCCTATGCTCCTCTTTTTAAAAAATCTATGTCTTTAGATATGCTCAGCAATTCTTTCATTGTGTTTGTGATTTCTTTTTTTACCCAAGACATTACTTCTGATTTGATCACTTTTACAGTCTCATGAAGTTGCCTCTTCAGTTGCTATCCTTTCAGAGATTTCAGGTGTGTTACTTCCATTTTCTTCCATGACTATATCTCTCAGACTTTTTCTGTGTGGGCTAGAGGTCTGAGACTGCCTTTTGTTCCTTTGTCCTGACATTCTCCTGGGTTCCTCCCAACAAGCTGGTTGTGGGGCCCCAGGCACTTCCCATGTTGGCTATGTAGTGTAGGGGAATGGACAGGCACCTGGGTTCTTTTTGACCCCAGGTTTACATGGAGGTAGCAGGGCATGGAGTGGGCTTCTCCATACTTATGCAGGTACACTGGGGCTTCCCCGATGGCCGGGGTGTGTGGTGGTGGGATTGCTTCTCTTGGCCTGTGTGTCTACACCAGGACTCCTGTGATGATGGCAGACACACAGGGGTGTGTTTGTCTTATTCTCTCAGTGAATGACAGCAATCTGAAGGAAGCAAGGGCCTCCAATGGTGGCCTGTGGGTGCATGGGGCTTATCTGGCATGCAGGAAACAAGCTTTCTGATGGCTGCAGCAGGCAGGTGGAGGCAGATCTGGCTGGTTCTCTCTGCCCAAGTGACTGCCTGCAGGAAGCAAGCCTTCTGATCTATTTGCCAATATTGTATTGAGGTTTTTGCATCTATGTTCATTAAGGAGATTGGTCTGCAGTTTTCTTTTTGGTTGAGTTTTTGGTTTTAGCATCAAAGTGATGCTGGCTTTCAGAAATGAGTTTGGAAGCACTCCTTCCATTTCCATTTCATTGAGGAGTTTGAAGGGTATTAGTGATATGATGTCCTTACAGTAGTCCTGGGTTTTTATTAGTTGGTAGGTGTGGTGAATTAATTAATGGTCAATTCAAGTGTAAACACCCAGCCAAACTGAGTCAGTATGGTTCTGGGTGTGGAAGACCGACCTGAAGATTGTTGACTGAAAAGCATAAAAGGAGAACAGATGAATGGGAGAGGATAATTGCTGTTCTTGACTTTCCTGGAGGAGTTTACTGTGGTTGGTTTTCCTGGTAATAACTGGGCTGTTCTCATTGCCACCAATGACTTGTTCTCACTGGGGAGTTCTTTTCTACACTGTTGTTTTGAGTGTCATTTTCTGGTTCCAGTTCAGACCCCTCAGCCTTCTGGCACAGATCCTTCATCCTTCTGGGGCAAATTCTCTATCCTCTAGCACCAGCCCTTGGCTTTCCAGCACAAACCCTTCAGTCTTCTGTCATGGATTCCTTGCCTTCTCATAGGAACTTGCATGAGACACTGCTGTGGGCTCAAGGCTGGACTTGGAGGACAATGCCTTTGGGATCCAGGCCTTTGCTGGATTTTTTAGGTCTGCAGCACACAGACAGATCTGTTGTACTCTTCTGCATTTAACCGTTTGAGTGACTGTTGTAATATAATCTTATAAATTTATGTGTCCTGTATTAAATCCTTTGCAAACCCTGACAACAGTAGGTTTTTTGTTACTGCCTCAGTTTCATTGCTTGCCATTGGATTTTTCAAAAGTTTTAAATCCTCTTGATTTAGTTTTAGTAATTTGTGTCTAGGAATCTATTTCTTCAAGATTTTCCAATTTGTTGGAATACAACTTTTTATAGTAGTTACTATATTCTTGATTTCAAATGTCTATTGTAATTTCATCATTTTCATTTCTAATTGCATTCACGTGAGTCTTTTCTCTGTGGTAAGTTTGGCTAAGGACTGTTTTGGTTTTTTTTTTTTTTTTTTTTTTTTTGTACTGGGGATCAAACTCATGACCTTGCATTTAGCAGGCAAGTACTAGAGCCACTGAACTAAATCCCTGGCTAAAGATTGACTTTTATTTGTTGATTTTTTGCATTAGTTTTGTGTTTTTAGTTCTAATTTCATTAATGTCTGCTTTCATCTTTATGAGTTCTCATTTTTATTTTTATTTCTTATTTTTGGTACTGGGGATTGAACTCATGACCTTGGACTTGCCAGGCAGGCACTTGTGCCACTGAGCTAAAACTATGGCCCTGATTTCTCATTCTTAACTTTAGTTTGAGCTTATACTATCTTGAGGTTCCTCATTAGGTTACTTGATTTATCTTTTTCTAATGTGAGCATTAATTGCAAAAAGCTTCCTTCTCGGGACTTACTGTGTTCCATAGGTTCTGGCATGGTACTGGTATTGTTTGCTTCCAGAAACTATTTAACTGCTTCTTTGATTTCTTCAGTGGTTCATTGGGTAGTCAGGAGTGTGATATCAATCTTCCAGGTGTTTCTAACTTTATGAGAAAGTTCTGTGTGCTACAGAGAAGAACTTGTACTTTGTTATAGTAGAATAGAACGTTCTGTAGATATCTTTAAAATTCATATGATCAGGGTAAGGTTCAGCTCTAATGTTTTATTGATGTGTTTAGTTGATCTTTTTGTGAAAGTGGGGTATTAAGGTAAGCCACTATGATTGTGTTAGGGTCTACTTAATCCTTTCTGTCTAAAAGCATTTGTTTTATAAAGATAGATGCTCCAGTATTTGGTACTTATATATTTACAAGTATTATCTCTTCTAGTTGGATCATTTCCTTAACTAATATGTAGTGACCTTCTTTGCCTCTTCTGATCAGTTTTAGCTTGAGATTTACTTTGTGAGTGAAACTGCTACCCTTGCTTGTGTTGAGTCCTAGTATATGAAATATTGTTTTATATCCTTTAATTTTTAGTTTTTGAATATCTTTTCTGGGTTAGATGAGTTTCTTGAGTGCAACAGACTATTGGGATTCTGTTTTTTGATCCAGTCTGCAAACTGATTGTTTTAATTGGGACTCTGAAGCTACTAACATCGAGAATTATTCACTGAGAGCTGCCAATTAATTTCTATCATTGTTCTTTCCCTATTGACTCCATTTCCTTTTCCTTTTTCTTTTTAATCTATTGCCTTGCTTGATGTATTCACTGCATCTGGACTTTAAGATTTGTTGATTTCATATCTAGGATATTCTTGAGTTCTTTCTGAAGTGCTTTTTCAGTATTTATAAATTTCATGAATTGTTCATTTTCATGAAATGTCCTATTTTTCTACTTATTTTGAAAGAGTTTTACCAAATATGTTCATCCCAAACTCTTCTGGCCTTAAAGTCTATGCTGAGAAGTTTGCTGTAATTTGAATGGGTTTATCTTTACATGTGATTTTTTTATTTTTCTCTAACAGCTTTTAAAATTATTTTTGCGTTGGACATTTAATTATAATGTGTAAAGGGAGCTTCTTTTTTCATCACAGTTGGTGTTCTATATGCCTTGCTTACTTGTATGTTGAACACTTTCCTCATACTTGGGAGTTTTTCCATTATGATTTCTGTTAAAACATTTATTATTCAATGTGGGCTATCTTCTAACTTCTCTCTAACTCTAACTGGCCTTAAGCTGGCCTTTTTGGTGTCATATAGTTGCTGGTGGATGAATTTTTTTTCTCTTATTTTTTTAAAGAGTTCTCTCAGTATTTCATTGTAAGGTACTGTGTGTGTTCTGCTACCTGGTGATAGTTTCTAGACCTCACTCACTTGTTACTGCTATTTTGATGACTTCTTGTCTACTTAAAGTTTATTGGTTTGTAATGTGAGAGGATAAAATACCAGCTGATCTCTTAGGTTGTCATTTATTTATACCATTTGTAAGTTAAGCTTAAGAATTTCTTTCATCAAAATGCCTTGCTCTTTCTGCATACTTATTTCAGTGTCAGCATAGTTTTAACTTGGCTCATATTCCCAGTATAGTAATACCATTTGCATAGAAGAGAGTCCAGTGGCTTCGTTCCACAAACTTGAATAGTTTTGGAAGAAAGGAATAGCCAGTTCAAGAAAAGCTCAGAAATCTTATTCACTGCATCCAGTTAAGCTTGAAGAGGGTTTGGTCATCTTAAACCCATCCAATAGCTTTGCTCCTGTGCTTTAGGGTCACGCTCCTCTTCTACCCTGTCATAAAAGTCTTCTGCCTCTTGCACATATTGAAAATAATATAGTTCTTGACTCTGAAAATTCAGTGGAGGAAACTTGATAAAGACAATCAAGGTGTTTTTGGTGCTAATGGAAGCTGTATATGGGTCTGAGAACCTCTTAGGCTCTTGTCTAAGGTGAGAAATATAGGGAGATGCTTACAGGACACTTGTTTAGCATCCCTGGATATGACTGGGTGGTGTGAGTGTGGACCTTTGTAGACATCACCTGGCCTTAAGTCAATAGTACCTCAAGGGGTTCCATTCTGGAATCTGACTAGTTTCTCAGGATTGTGGTTTTCAAGAGAAGGCTCTTAGCTTCCTCTACACTTAAATCTTTGGAAACTATTCAGCTTATGACTCATCAATAGAGAGGCACCTGTTACTTCCATGATATTGGATGCCAAATATGAGTACATATGCATAACTTTGTATTAAATTTTTTTTTGGGAAAGGCTGGCTGACCAGCTAGCTTCTAAGATTATTCAAGCTGCTCCTCTTTTGATGCTATCCATCTAGTAGCAGCTAACTTGCCGAATTTACCATAAATGACAATCTGATTGCTGTCCTTGTATGTCTAGAAATTCAATACTGTCAAGGTACTTTTGTGGGTTATATTCAAAGATGGATTCGCACAGACTAAATCATGGTACATTTAGGTTCTAAATGGCATTCTCTATTATCCCATCTTCTACTCATTACAAAATTTCACTTATATTTGCACAGAACTTTGGTTATATTCTAACTCAGCCTATTAATGCATGTCATTTGTCATAAGCACTCATATCTAGTAGCATAATCTCTAAAGAGAACTTGGAAAAATTCCAAGAATTTTTACTGTTTCTTGTTTGGAAAGCTTACAATTAATTGCATTGGAATCTAAAACTACTAAATTTCTTAAAGTGCTTTTGTGAAATACATGATTGTGGTTTTCAATTCACTAAACATTAATATAAAAAAAAAGTCTACTTGCAAATACATTATCAACCAGAATTTGTTTTAGATGGCTTTGGTGAACCTTAGCCTTTGTTAACAATCAAATGCCTGCTGAATATTAAAAACAAAACCAAAACAAAGCAAAACAAAACAAAACACAACAGAAATGTGAGCAAAATAATTTACTTGCCAAAGAAGCAGAAATTATTTAAATCTCCTTGACTATCAAAGGTGTTTATTTTAGGATAAGAACAGACTCAGAAGCTGTTCCTGTCAGTGTGATTTTCCTTTTAATTTAAGGTGAAATTATGAGAAAATATTTTCAATGTGTAATTTCTGACACAAGGCTTGTTCTCTTTTGAAACATAACCTGTGTCTGCCAACAGAAGATCCTTGTGAATATTTACAAGTTAAAAAAATACTTCCCTCTTGACAACTTAGACAAAAAGCTTCCAAGGAGCAACGAATGCAAGCTGGCACCACTCCCTTCCTCTTACGTACACATGCCACATTACTGGTTATTTCTAGGTAATTTCTTGTCTGTCTTATAATCAACTCTAACTTCAAGGCTAACAATTCAGGTTTTAGACTAAATCAAGCAGTATCAGGCCAAGAAATCGGTATTTTATTCTGGACGCAGTGGGAATTGTTAAAGGTGTGTGAGCAGCAGTAAAATGACTAGAATTATAGTTGATAACATGACTTTCTAGAACTGTGGAGAGTGAGCGAGAAGAATAGAGTAGGTAACTGTGGCAATATTCAAAGAGAACTGTTGATGATGGGTGAGACTTTTGTTTGAAGTTCTAATGCAACAACAATATTGACAAACGCAAGGTAGTAAAGTGGGGCCATTTCAGTCTTGGGCCTCTTTCTGAAAAACAAAGCTAGATGAGGGCCAACCAAGAAACTAAACAGATGAACTATATTTAGAACTTTTTACGGATCATCCTCCTTTCTACTATCGATGTCTTACAAATTCACTAACACACCAACACAATCACAAGTGGATATTTCTATAGAAATTCTCATTTAAAGATCTTTAGTTTTTGTGTATTTTTCAGACTACAATAGGGTCAAAATAATTGACAGACATGGGTAACTTTGGGTGCATTATCTATATTGCTCAGAATATAGACATGAAATTATCTCCAAGTTATCTTGCTTTTTCTTTCTTAGCTCATTCTCTATATGCTTTTTAATAAACTGAAACAAAATTGACTTAGAATGGTATTCACCATTCAGAACCTAAATGTCTAAATGGTTTTTGGTATATTCACAAAATTGTATGAATATCACCATTATCTGATTTGGATTTTTGTTTTCATTATTCCCAGGGAAAACCATGTACTATCATTCACCATTCTCCATTGCTTCCTACTCCCAGCCCCAGAAAACTTCTAGTATGCTTTCCAACTCTATTGTCCATGTCTTTCCAGAATATTTAATATAAAGGGACAATGTAATACATGTCTTTTTGTATCTAGTTTATGTCATTTCCATATTTTCAAGGCTTATCCACCTTGAGACATATAAGTTTTTCATTCCTTTCTATACTTAAATTATATTTTATTGTATGGATATACCTCTAATGTTTACTCATCAAGACATGAGTATTTGAGTTGTTTCCAATTTTTGCTATCACAAATAATGCTGCTGTGAACACAAGTATAAAGTTTTGGTGCACATATGAACTTTCAATTCTCTTGGGATATACATATGAGTTAAACTGCTGGGTTCTATGGTAATTCTATGTTTAATTTTTTCAGGAATAGCCAAACTGTTTTTTAAAGTAGTTGCACCATTTTACAATCCCACTATCTAAGAATATAGGTTCTAATTTTTCACATTTTTTCCAAATACTTGCTGTTCTACTTTTTTTCATTATAGTTGTCTCAGTGGATGCGAATTAGTATCTTACTGTAGTTTGAATGATGCTGAGCATCTTTTGGTATGTTTATGGCCATTGCTACCACTTCTCAGAGAAATACCTATTTAAATCCTTAGCTCAATTTAAATTTTTTAAAAATTTTTATTTAAAGAGAAAAAAAAGCAAAACAGAAAAAGGGGTAGAAACAATACAGAATTTCAGAAAAAAAGAAGAAATCACTAGTTGATAATTACATATTGTCTTCTTAGACCTAGTTTGTTAAAGTTACAAAATTAAAGAATACAAAGTGTACATTCAAACAGTGAGATAGCAAAGAAATTCAATGATCCAGTAACAACTTAGCAACATGGTTATCAATCCTACACTCTCAAACATACATGCAGCCATATCCTCTAGAGCACTTTCTTTTCTTCTTTTTACTTTTTAAGTCCATTATCTGCTTAGTTATATACTGTTTCAGGTTGCTCAGTACTTACTGACTTGTTTTGTTGTTGACTTTTAATCACCTTATATAATTCTGTTGTATTGTTTTTAATTTTCTCCTCATCCATGATCCATATATTAGCTTTGGTGGAGTTGGGAGATTTTTGGAGGTATTTTGTTACTTTCTAATCTACTTTTTTTTTTTTTTTGAAGGTAGCAAAATACAGCAGAACAAGATAGAACAAACCCATGCCACCGCACTGCAATAAAAGCACCACAGAACAGCAGAGCAGGTCACCAGGACACAAGCAACGGGCTCAATAGTAAAGCCCATTTTGTTCACACTAGCTGTTCTTTGAATCAAGTAGAGGAAAATGGAAGGAAATATATAACTTTTAAAAATAGAATATTGAATAAAGCAGTACCATTAATCAAAACTGATCAAAACAGTGATAAAAATATTTGCCTTCAAAGAGATGGTAGAAAGAAATCCCCCTTACTTGCCACGCTGTATACATTTATCCTCCAGAAAGATACTCAGACCGCCGGTGCCTACTTGCTAAAGGGGGGTGGGGTGGGTGGTGGAGGATCAATGTCTGATTCTTAGCCCACACACCGGCAGGGCCCCAGCTGCTTACCAGGGTGGCCAGTAGGCCACCTGTTCTCCCAGCACCCAAAGTTCCAACATGATGCAGAGCTTAGGAGTCATTGATAGTTCTCGCCCTGGCGTGCCAGTGGCTTGCCAGGCCACCAGCTGCTCACCAGGGCGGCGAGTTGGCTGCCTGTTCTCCAGCGCCCAAAGTTCCAACATGATGCAGAGTTTGGGAATCGCTGATAGTTCCCTCAATTTTAAATTTTATCATATGCCATTTTTTGTTATTACAACAGTTCATTACACATTGCACTTTTATTGGATAGAAAATTTTCCAGTTTTCTTCTATTCTGTGGGTTGTTTTCATTTTCTTGATGGTTCTATATACTTTGAAGCACAAATATTTTAACTTTTGACGAAGTCTAGCCCATTTTCACTTTTATTGCTTGTGCAATTATTGTAATATCTAGGAAACTGCTGCTTTATCCAAGGTTATAAAGATTTTCTGGTATGTTTTCTTTCAGGAATCTTCTAATTTTATTTCTTACATTTGAGTCTAGCAGACTTCTATGGACTAATTTTCTTAGTTTTTCATATGAGAATGGTTTTATTTGTTTTTAAGAATGATTTTTCTGGATATAGAATTCTTGGTTAATAATGTTTTTCTTTAAAGACTTTGAGTACTTAGTTCTACTGCCTTCTGCCCCTCATGGTTTCTGGTGAAAAATCACTTGTTTATCTCTCCTTTATTACTATAGAAATAATACTTTGAACATATTTAAAATACTCTAGCTTAATGACCTGACCGGTAAGTTCAACACTGTAGTTTCTTAGGGGCAGTTTCTATTGCTTTCATTTTTATCTGCCCACATGCCGTACTTTGTTTCTTTACATGTGTCATAACTGTTTTGCTGAAAACTGGACATTTTGAAGATTATCATGTAACTATTCTGGAAATTAGATTTTTCCCCCTCCCTGGGAGGTGTTTCTCCTGAGAATGCTTTGCTTTATTTTATTAACAGACTATTATTAATTAATCCTATTAAAATCCATATTGCTATATGTGGCCACTGAAGTTTATGCTTGGGTAGTTAGTGGCCAGCTAATGACTGGTTCTAGATTCTTAAGTGTTAGGCATTCATCACAGTTGCCTAACACTTTACACTCAAATGCTTTATCTGTGTAGCAGATTATACTTTCCCATGACAACCACACCAACACATATTCCTTTCTACCTGCTCTTCTTAGTACACGGTGTCAGCACTTCATCAAGGGGTGGAGTCAAGAAGTTCTCATCACTTGAGGTTGGATAGAACTTTGTAACTGCCTTAAATAAAAGAGTAGTAGAAATAACACTGCTTGATTTCCAAGGCTAGGTCACCTAACTTTCTGTCCCAGACATGATTCTTGGGACTACTGATCTAATATGGGAGGTATCTAGCAATCCTGTTACAAGGAAGGCTGTTACCAGGACAGAGAATATAGAGAGAAACACCAGAAAGAGACCCAGTTGTTTGTATCTCCTTTGTCCAAGTTCTAGGAATGTAAATGAAGACTTTAAGACAACCTCTTCTTCAGCTATTCACTACAATGCTGTGGCACACCCCAAGCGAAAATCACTGAGTTAAACAGCTCTCAGATTCCAAAATCACAGGACCTGTTAAGAATTAACACAGTTTCTTGAAGGCACTATGTATTTGTGGTAATTTTGTTATACAACATTAGGCACATAGAACAATAAATAAGACTACTGCAGAGATGATCTTGGTGTCTGTATCATATGCCCCTTTCTTTACATAAATGAATTAATAGGATGTTTAGTAAACTTAAAAGGGATTTTAATAAAGGATTTTACCAATAAAATGTCTGACAGGCTTAAAGAAGAAGCAAACAAGGGCCTGGGGATTTAGCTCAGTGGCATAAGCACCTGCCTAGCAAGCGCACAGTTGTGAGTTGGATCCCAATACAAAAAAAAAAAGAAGCAAACAATAAACTGAGTCAAGCAGGATAATACAAGATATGAATTACCAGTTTGATAAAGAATCAGAAGCTATGAAAAGAAAGTAAACAGAAATACAAGATATTAACAATTTAATATAAAATGTGGTTAGTAGATTTGACCATCATGAGGTCAGACGAGGTAAATGTAGCAGATCATAAACTCAGTGGTACACTAAAAATTAAAAGACACCATGAAAGCATCTAACAGCCACTATAAGACTGAAAAAAAATCAGAATTATAGGAACAAAGAAAAAATTAAAGGATGACTCGAAAGATATAAAAATTTTATTCACTAAAATCATTACAGAAACTTCTCAAATCTAGGAAAATACTTCAATCAAATACTAGAGGCAGTCCCACTGCTCTGCCACCACTGGCCACCTTGTATGTACCATGTACCTCTGGAAGAAACACGAGAGGTCCCACTTGTTCACCCTCCACCCCCACTGGCCACTTTGAATGGTGTGTGTGGGAGCGGAGGAGAGTGGCCAAACTACCAAATCCTAGGGGGCTCTGTTCCACTGTTCTCCTCAGTATAGGGTAGCACAGGCGACAACCAAAACACTAACCTGACTGAGGATGAGACCTACACCCAGGAGGAGAGTTTCACTCCAGGATTGAAATGTTACTCTACTGCAGAGACTGTGTGAATTTAAGACACAGGCTTGGAGAGGGTGACACTTAGACAGAGATCCCCTGAGAGCCCCTGAGAAGCTCAAGCTCAGGACAGGAAGTTCACAGAGTCTGTATTCTGTGGTGGGAGGCCAGATATGGTTAGCATAATCTTCAGAAGGGGTGAATCTGAAACAGATGGCACTTAGTCCAGTGGTCTACTTTAGCTTTTGTACCATTGCCTACATGCAGCAGAAACTATTGATCTAATATAGGTCACTATCTGGATTGCCTAAGTGAACATACCACTGGTGGCAAACCTATGATATATGTGTTGTTTTTCTTTTAAGACAACAGATTTTAATGCATGAGTGTTTTTGTTATGTTGTTGTTTTTGCTACCAGGGATCAAACTCATGACCTCACGCTTGCCAGGCAGGTGCTTACACCACTGAGCTAAATCCCTGATTCAAGTTGTTTTTCTAAACTAAAATCTCAGCATTCAAGTTGAGGTACAGTGTTGGCACTTTTCAATAAATAAATGGGCTTTGAGTTGCAGTTTGCACACTTGTCTCTAAAAGGCTTGTCTTCACTGGAATATACTAAAATCACAGGACTTTTTATTTTAGTTAAAGGTGGTTATTTTAGTTAAAGGTGGTTCTTAGGGTTTGGCAGTATCCAACTTATATTTGACACTACTATCATTGAGTTTAGTACTATAGCCAAGGGGACATAGTTGTTACTGTCAATTGACTTTTCTGTGTATGTGAATATCCGGATTACCTGGGGATCATGAATAATACTGTAGCCAGTTGTTGAAGAACCGGGGGATGGGCCAGAGAAGCTGAAAATCCTAGTACAGAAAGTAAACAAAAAACAACAATAATAACAACAACAACAAAACCAACCAAACAAAAGCATGTGAAGAAAAGGCAACAAAGTATCTCTAAAAATTCCCAACTCTCTCAAACCAGTCTAAGGGAGCACTGAGCAGGAGACAGCAGGCAAAAGAAATAAAAGGGATATGTATGGAAAAGGATGAAGTGAAAGAAGGATTATTTCCAGATGACACAATCTTCTACTTAAAAGACCTAAAAATTCCACAAAAGACTCCTAGAATAAACACGTGGCAGGATATAAAATAAACACAAAATCAATGGCATTCTTTTATACTAATAATTAACTCACTGAGAAAAAAATTAGGATAACAATACCACTCTCAATAGGATCAAGAAACATTAAATATGTAGGAATTGATTAACCAAGGAAGTGAAATACCTCTACAATGAAAATTATATCAGTCTAAAAAAGGAAATTAAGGAGAATTTCAGAAAATGGAAAGACAGCCCTTGTTCCTGGATATGTAGAACCAATATTGTCCAATGCCATACAACGCAATTACAATCAAAATACCAATACCATTTCTCATGGATGTACAAAAAACAATTCCAAAACTCATATGGAACCAGAAGACACCTAGAATAACAAAATGAATCCTAGGTAACAAAAGCAATGCAGAGCTATCACAATCCATGTGGAACAGAGGAAGGAGAAACAACTGTAGACATATTCAGCTCTTTGATCTTTGACAAAGGGGGCAAAAACACAAACTGGAGGAAAGATGGCCCTTTTAATAAATGATGCTGGGAAAACTGGATGTCCACACGTAGAAAATAGTCTAGACCCACATATCTTACCATGTACTAAACTAAAATCAAAATGAATCAAAATATAAATTTTAAAACAGAACAACCCGCTAAAGGATAAGGTAGGTAAAACTGTTATTAAATTTGAATTTTTATTATAAAATTTAATACTTAACAGTAATAATTATGCATTATTTAATATATCCCAAATGCAGAGAAAGAATGATTCTGTTTTTAACATACATTTAACTTTAAGATTAGAGCAGATGGTTATTTAGTACAGACAGGAGAAATTCAACATGAAACTAAGTTTCATGCAGAAGAATTTGCCAACTTTCAGGAACCTCTCCACATGTTTTAAAAATGTTAAGATTCATATGCTATAATTTCTAAAAATGTGTTCTG
The DNA here is from genome assembly GCA_004027455.1 of Hydrochoerus hydrochaeris. Lineage (NCBI taxonomy): Eukaryota > Metazoa > Chordata > Mammalia > Rodentia > Hydrochaeridae > Hydrochoerus > Hydrochoerus hydrochaeris. The sequence continues at coordinate 200,083 of PVLA01000679.1, read as the reverse complement.
TGTTGTTTAATTAGGCAACGATATGCTAAACACAACAAGACAGTTTTATCATTTAATTTACAAACATAAAATAATTTCTCTGAATTATTAAAGTGAGATTCATGCTTTCTGGTAAGCCATGCAAGAAATGTGGGGTCCAGGAAGAGAAAAGTCAGCACCTCCCTGGGAATCAACCATGCTAGGACTGGAGGGAGCCCACTGAGAAGCCAATTAGCCAGGCTTTCTGGGCAGCTGTGCAAGCCATGCAGGGCCCAGGAAGAGAAAAGTGAGATAGCGCCTCCCATGAGCCCACAGGCCAACGGGCTGAAAATCAACCCTTCCCACCCCCCATAAGCAACTGGTGGGTTCAGAGGACAGGCTAATTTGATAGCAACTGAGGTACAAAAAGCAACTGAATGCCTGTATTGCTTGGTCGATTTTGTGGGTCTGAGGTCATTGGCGTAAGCATCTATTGCGAGGATGACGTATGCGATATAGCAAATATGGGGAATTTCCTTCCATGTTGTCTTTGAAATACAGTATTGTTCTCATTGTTTTGTTTTGTACCAATTATTTTGTTTTAAGAAATGTTCTGTTTTCATTGGTTTTGTTCTGGTTTGATTTTGCTATATCTGATGGAATGGACAACTGTTGGGAACATAACAAGATGTACTATGGTAATCGTTTTCCTGCTTCAAAGTTCTGTACCAGTTTTGCTGCTTTGTTTTGACTGGCTTTGTTCTGTTTTGTTTTGTTGAATTTTATTAACTTTAAAAAAAATTTAAAAAAATAAAATGAGATTTGCAATGTATGTGTCTCAAGACATTGTATTCCATATTTCAAAGGTTTTTTTTTTTAATGCTAGGGATCAAACCCAGGCCTTCATATGAACTGAACTAATACTCCACTGCTGAATTATACCCAGTTCCAAAATTTTTTTTATTTTAAACAAATTTCAGATATTTTTTCACTTTAAATAGGGGTTAATCAATGCAATTACTCACTCAATACATATGCATGGAATACTATGCCAATTATGAAATTTCCTCTAGAAGAAATTTTAGGAAAAATACCCACAATTCATAATTTTTTTGAATATGCTGAACATAATTAATCATTAAGTGTATATTTGATGACATAATTTTAAAAATCCCTCACCTGAGTTCTAATTCCAGGCATATACATTCTGAGCTAAATAAAAAAGTACTGGTACTTTGCACATCATTTTAAATGCATTTATATGGACAATAAATATATAATAATTGTCAAAATTGGATAACTTTTGAGAATGAATGAAATATTAAGAATCACACTGAAAAACAGGCATCAATGTGGGACCTATGGTCATCCTAAATATGGCTCATATCTATTAATAGAATGCTATTAACAATATGCTAGTAACAGAATGGTATTACTACATATCATGCTAGGTGAGTTGCACAGTATAGTAAAAGATAAATCCTATACATGTAATCTAGATAGTGTCAGGAAATCAAAAAAGTCCTCATGAACATCATGACTTTAATGTGCTTTATGTTATTTTAATATTTCTACTACCTCCACAATACCTCTTTTTCCCATAAGTCAGAGTTCCAGTGACTCCGGTACATAGTAGAAGCTGCACTTAGGCTTTTGCCCATGCTACACAGTTATACAAACATCAATTAAAAAAATGAAGTTTGCTCTCATCAGCATAAATTAATAGTTCAAAGACAAGGGAGGAGATAAAAAACCATAAAAAGGAGAAAAAAAACTAGAAATATTTATTGTAGGGCATCTTTTATGGCACTAAGACATTCACAGTGATGCCTTCAGATGATGTCTTTAGCACTTTTGTTTAAAAGTAGGATTAACAAGAAGAGCATTGCATTGGTCAGTGTTCCCTTGGCTGGGATATATATCCAATACTGGCAGCATAAAGAAGGAAAGGTTTAATTTGGGTCACAGTTTTAAAGAATTCATTCCACAGTTGGCTGGCACCAAGGGAGGAACATAATGGCAGAAGGGTGGTGGGACAAAATGGATCATGTCATCATGATCAGGAAGTAGAGCAGGGGAACAGCATCAAAGAGAAAAGGGTAAGGGGCCAGATAGGCCAGATACAGTACCCACAGTCACACCTGCATGACCCAGCCAGACACATCCAGAAGTGTGTTTTAATAACCCCCCAGGCAGTTTCCAGGCTATGAAACTGTCACTAGTTTAAGTATCACAAGCATGTTAGAAAAATGTCCTTCAAAACAGTAAGTTTTGGCACATATACAGGGCTTACATTTTGTTTATGTGGAAACTGACACATGTAATATTTTATTCCTGGAAAACATCTGATAAGTAAGGTATTTCTGTACTTCCTTTTATTTAATTTGATTACTTGCAAATTCATCTAATCAGTGGTTCATTGAAAAAAGTAATCTGAACTAATCTATCAACAGTATTGGAGAATCTGTGCATAGAATCTCTCAATCTTCCATATAAAACTGAAATTAAAAAGAAAAACAGTGCATGGAAGCAGCATCATTCCCTTTCGTTACTTGGTTGCCCTATTTCAAATGTTTACCAATTCTACATTATTTTTAAATCACACATTTGATACAAAAGCAGAAAAAAATATAGTTTTTTTTCATTTTGCTTCTAGAAACTAGAAATATCTATCTCAATATTACTGTTTGGTGAGATCAAGGCCCAAGAATAACAGTTTTTGGAATCTTTTCAATTTCAATGGAAAAACACATTAAAGATCCATTTGTTCACTTATCCAACAAATTTGAACTGGGTGCCTACTATATGCTAAGCACTTTTCTAAACATAGGAGAAACAGTGAAAAATGAGTAAACAAGCAATAATAACAAATACATAAAAATTGAGAAATGCATGGAATAAAAAGGTAGAGTAAATATCAGAAATCTCTAGGAGATATTTTAAAATTTAAGCATTAAAATTTAGGTCATTGGGTGATACAAGACCTGAGAGGGAAATCCAGACAAACGGAAGTAAGTTTAAACATCTTGGGGAGGAACAAGCTTGGTCTAGTTATACATGACAACAAGGCTACACACCAGAACTGTGGACCTGATGGGGAAAGCAGTAGAAGGTAAGTTAGGGAGGTAGGCAGAGGCCAGATCACTTAGCACCTGGAGGACAAAGGGGATTTCTAATTTTTTCTAACAGTAATGAGATGACATCGCATGATGTGCCAGTTAATTTTGGCTTGAATTCAGCTTGGAGAGTTCTGTAGAGGTAAGAGAATCAGGATCACTGTACTCATCAGTAGATTAATCCACAGCTGAATGAACTGTTACAATGTGAGTCCCGGCTGGAGGATGTGGGTCACTAGAGGTGTACTTTTGGAGGGAATTTCTCTAATGCCCTTCCAATGTGCTCTCTTTTTCAGCTGCCATGAGCTATGCAGCTTTGTTCTACCACACCCTCTATCATGTTGTTTCTGCCTTGGAGCCAGTTGACTATAGAATGAAACCTCTAAAAACAAGACTCAACTTAAACTTCTCCTTTAAATTGAGATGTTAAGTATTTTGGTCCCAGTAATGGGAAAGCTGACTAACATAGAAAGTTTTTGATCAGGGGACCTTCATGACCTCACCTGTTTCTAAAAAGAGCTGATAGTTGTGCAAATAAGTTGTTGGGAAGAACAGAGGTAAAAATAGGTATACCACATGGGAACTATTGCAACAGTTCAGTGCAGAGTTGACAGTGTTTTTAGACTACACTGATAATAGCAGAAGGGATAAAAAGTGGTGTGACGTGGGATACAGTCTGAAGACCGGCAGTTTGAAGCAGAACTTTATGACAGGAAGAACTTGGGCGTGAAAGACAGAAATGAGTCCAGGGTGACTCAGAACTATTTACTGATATGGAAGAGGGAGAAGCGAGAGTTTTGTTTCAGAAATGTTACATATAGCAGGGCCTATTGGAACACCAGGATGCTCAGGATGAGATTAGATATAAAAGTCTAGAGCTCAGGGAAGAAAACAGCTAGAAATACGAACTGGACATCATCGGCAGGTAGATGGCACTTAAAACTGTGGAACTGGACATTGTAAGTTAAGAAGTGAATAAAGAAACCATATATTTTTAAGTAGATAAGGTGAAGTCAATAAAAGAGGTAGAGTAGGAATAGCTTGCCCACTGGAGAGACCTCTAGAGACAACTGTGTGCCTCCTAACTGATAATGTGATTGAGGTCTATCACAGAGGGGACTCATCAGTGGTACTGAAATGTCCACTGAGATGAAAAGTGAGGTGAGAATAGCATTTACTTTACAGATCACCTACTGATTAGACAAATGTTTCTGAAAGAAGAGGATTTGAGAAAGCAGAGGAAGTAAGTAAATAGTACATTTGTAGACTCACTGTAAAGATAAACAGAAAAATGGTACAGTGAGGGAAAGGTTGGTTTTGCAGCCTGGAATTTACTGATAGTTGAATATATATTTCCCTAACCTACAACCTGTATTTTATATGCATTTCTACCTCCTTGCAAGTAGTACAGACCAGAGTCTAGTTCTGGTTATTGGGCTGCAAGTGAGGTATGTCATTTTCAGCCAATTCACAAATAATTGAGTATAAATTTTTCATACCCTCTCTTCTCCAGCATGACTGTTAATTCTGATTGTCAACTGGACTGGATAAAAAAAAAAAAACCTGGCAAATTAGTGAAGCATGCTTTTGGGCGTGTCTGTGAGGTAGTTTCAGAGATGACTGATGTATGCAGCCCAGATGGAAGAAAGGGGAGGGAGGAAGAATGAGGAAGCTCGCTTGCATGTTAAAAGGCCCATTATGTTTGTTGCTGCCATCACTTATAGATATCAGACTTCTTTAGGTTTTCAAGGCAGATTCATTCCAGTGACTCTTAAGAAGACTCCAAGTCTTCAGTCTGGAACTGGCATAATATATTTTATCCCTTTTATTTTGCGTCTTCCAGATTCTTGAACTGAGGCTGATTCCAGATATAAAACATCACCCAATAAGTTTAAGGGCATATAAAGGTCTAGTAATCAATGGAGTTTTATGGCCAAGGTCTGGTCAACAGTGGGTCTAATGGGTCTCTGAATCCATCCTATGGTTATTGGCCCAGTTGCAGAATGCATAATTGGATATACTGAGTACTTGGTAGAAATCCCCACATTGGTTCCCTAGCCTACAGAGTGAGGACTGTTATGGCAGGAAAGGTCAAATGGGAGCCATTAGAGTTGCTTAGGGTTAGGGGTGGGAAGGTAGTAAGTAAAAAACAATATAGCATCCCTAGAGGAGAAATTAGTCCTGCAGAAACTAGTCCTAGCACCAAAGACTTTAAAAAATGCAAAAACAGTGGTTACCATTATATCCTCATTTAACTGTCCTATTTGGCCTGTGCAGAAGATGTATCTTGGAAAATAGCTATTGATTTATGTAAACTTAATCGAGTGGTAACATCAATTGCAGCTGCTGTACTAGATGTGGCTTTTGCTTGAACACATCTGGTACACAGTATGCAGCTATCAATTTGGCACATACTTGGACATAAGGCCCAACATCAACAATTTGATTTCAACTGGCAAAGCCAGCAACACACCTTCCTTGCCTTCCTCAGGCGTTATCATCTCTCCAGTTCCATGTCACAACTTAGTTCACAGAGATCTTCATTTTTCTCTTTCACAAGATATCAATGCTATTCCATTACACTGATGACATGATGATTGGACCAAGAAAGCAAGTGGTAGCAAGAACTTTTTGTTAAGGTGCTTGAGTGTCAGAGAATGGGAAATAAATCTAATTAAAATTCAAAGATCTTTTATTTCAGTGAAGTTTCTATGATGCTAGTGTTGTGGCACATGTAGAAGTATCTCTTCTAAACTGTATAAATTATTCCATGTGGTCCCTCCTACAATCAAGAAAAAGGCATAATGCCTAGTGGACTTATTTGGATTTTGGGAACAACATATTCCTCACACAGGTGTATTATTCTAGCCCATTCACTGATTGACCTGGAAAGCTGCTGGTTTTGAATGAAGTCCAGAATAAGAGAAGGCTCTGCAATGGGTTCAGGCTGCTGTGTAGGCCGCTCTGCCACATGGGCCACTTGACCCAGCAGATCCACAAGTACTTGAGGGTGTCAGTGGCAGATAGGAACACCAGTTGGAGTCTTTGGCAGGACCTCACTAGTAAATCATTAGTAGAGGCCCTTAAAATTTTGAAGCACAGCTGAACTAAGTTACCAAGAGCAGTTTTGTTCAACCATGCCGTTCCACCATGTTTCTGCCTTGGAGACAACTGATCATGGGCTAAAACCTCTGAAACTATGAATTAAATCAAACCTTTCTTCTATTAAATTATGAGTGTTGAGTGTTTCATCCCAATAATGGGAAAACTAAACAGAGCACATACTGCAAAGGATGACCAGTGGCATTTAAAATAATGGAATCTTCCTGTTCAGTAATAGACATTATTAGTATCCAGTTTAAACCCATGAAAATAGCACTAGCTAGTGGTTTCACTTAACCCTTGCTGAAGTAAGCCACTAAAGTCGGGAATGGAGTTGGGTTAGGCTAATAAATCTATTATTTGTTTCTACATTTCCAATAAAATTGAGAGCTTTATCTCAGAATAGGAATAAAAAGCCAATTTTGTGAATATGAGAAGACAAAAGACATGAAATTTTTTAGATAGTGGGAAAATGAATTAATTATTGCAGTGTTGAGGATCCATTTTACCTTTTGCCCTGTACTGAAAGCAGTTATCTAAGTCTCCCTTCTGGAGTCATGTTAAATTATTTAAATACAGTTTAGACTACATGAACATTTGGTTTCCTCAGGGTTGGAAAGTTGTCAGTGATGAACAGAGGGACAGGGAAGTTGAGGACAGTTTAAGAGAGTAATTATGATGGTCTGTAACATCTAAGCAGAGAAGGCAATTAATAGAAAATGAAAAAGATGGTTTATATGGTTAATGGTTTGTATACTCCATAGGGTAAAAAATGGTCAGAGTGAAGATGTTCAACTAAGAAAGATGGGAAGTAGGACTGGGCAGAGGGAGTGAAATGCCTGAAACCAACATTTGAAGGTGGTAAGGTTAATGGAACTATCAAGGACTCTAAGGTAATACCAGTGAACAGGTAGCCAAGGTAAGAGAATGATAAGGACAATTGAGAAGCCAGTGAGTTGTAATGATTCTTATTAGTGACCAAACCACCTAATACCATCTTGTCTATGGCCAGTTAAGATCTGAGATATGATATGCATAGCTTTTTTGTACCAGATTTATCATATATGAGTTATAGGCATGAAAAGACAAGCCCTGTGCATGTGGTAGTATATGGAATAATATCTAAATTTCACAAGAAAAAGTATTAAATGGAAAAATATTTAGTTGCTTCTTTTCTACTTAGAACTGAAAACTAAATGAAGATCCATGCATTTTCTTCAATTGTATTAATCAACTTTTAATTGTTGGAACCCAGTACCCAACATCCACAACTTAGAGGAGAGGTTTTGCTCAGGGAACTCAGTCCCTAGTCAGCTGGCTCCAAGGCAGAAGCACCATGGTAGGGAGCATGGTGGAGCACAGCTTCTCACTTTACGGCAGCTGGGACCTAGAGAAGAGAGCTGGCCAGAGGGGAAAGGGCTAGCACCTGGCACAGTACTCAGGGCCACTCCTCCCTGACCCACCCAGACACACCCAGAAGTGTGTGTATTACACTTTTAGGTGACTCTCAAGCCAGTCAAGTTGACAATCAAGTGTGATCATCACATACAATAACAGAATGCCTCATTTTTCACCTGAATTGAAGTAATACCTTATTACTAAAATAGATGTAAAGTCAATTTTATTTTCTTTTTGTTAATACATAACTTTTGTCATTATTGTTTTCCCATCATAATCACATATATTAAAACAAATCTTTTTCTTGTTGAAAAAATGTTATTCTCCCTGGATTTTAATTTTCTCTGCTCTCCAGGATATTCACAATTGAAAATGACTCTTCTTTCCCTTGTAGATGATTCACTGGTAAAGGAACAGAAATGATATATACCTGACTGCACCAAAACAAACTCAGAGCCCAGAGAAAAATTTTCCACTTCTATCAAAAGCAGCAGTCTAATGCAGCTGACAAGGTCACCTAACACAATCAGCCAATCCATTTATAACTGAATGCTTTTATTGAATTTTTTGTTTTCTGTCATATATTATCTCTTCAAGAAACCAACCAGAGTGAAATGAAACATTATGATAGAACAAAAACTTCCGTTTTATTTAGGGAAGAAAAGGCAACCTTCCAAACAAGCACTGTTAATCTCTCAAAGACAATGATAAGGCAATCTAGCAGCTTCCAAAAGTCAAAGTGACTTTCAAGCATTGCTATTTAAACTGACAGAAATTTCAACAAATGTCTAAGAAAAATTTCAAAAAAGAACTTATATTTTAAAAATATACAAACTTCAACATTTACATAGAATAAAAGCTTGTTCATAACATTGCTAGATTGAGAATAAAAACATATTTTTCTAAAGTTACTATGGAACTGAATATATAGAAATAAAAATCTGTAGTATGAATTAAAGCACAATAAAGTCTAGAACAAAACATTATTTCAAATAATAAAATAATGTGGAAGTGAAAATTTTCTCCTGGGAGACTAGCAGCAGATTATCAGAGGATTTCTGGGATTCTATACGGAAACAGAAAAAAAATCTACTGTGCGTCCATAGACATGGCCCAATGACTCTACTGGAAGAGACACATTAAAAAGACTCATACTCATAAGTCAAGTGGATCCAAGATTACATTCAAATCAAGCAAACAAGAGTTCAAAGACCAGTCAGGGACCAAATGCCTAAAGAGATCCATGAAGGTAGAAGAAATAAAAATGAGGATTTGCATAAAAAAGTGTCTGAACAAATTTTGTCGGGGCAGGGGTTGGGGACCCAAATCAGTATCTGGCTGAGATATGAGGAACATGCCAACAGGCATAAAGTGGTTCCTAAAACCATTTATCTGCTGGAACAGGAGCTGTTTCTATCTTTTATTCACGGTGACCTATCTGAGCTAATAGATGGTTGGGTTAGCTGGGTAATGGTATGAAAAACAAACAGTTCCTGACATAGGTTTTTAGAGATAGAGTGGAATTAAGAGTCCTGGTCCTGGCAACTTGTAGCTGTGTAACACCCAAGCTGCTTAATTCCTCTGAATCTCAATATCTCCAACTATTTTAGGGCAATAATAATTTCAAAGAACTGTGAGAATCAAAGCAGGTAACATCTGTGAAAATGATTACAGATGCTAGGCACCAAAGTACATTGGATCAAACCATATAGGTTGGTCAAGGCTTATCAGTTATTTTAACCTACCCCAATTTTATTTTTTTAGGAATTTATTCCAGCATAAGGAAGTACAAAATTGAACATCTATGTTGTTTGCCCTTAAAAAGGGTAAAGAAAATTCATTTGTTGATAATACAAACTTTTAAAAAGAAAAGATCTATGAAAAATCTTGTGCTTCTCAACCAAATTGTTGTGGTAAAAATGAGAATAAAAATAGGGCAATGAGTGTTTAAGATACCCAACAAACACGGTATGATGGTCTCTGAAAAATAACGTAAGATATATCCTTTGTCAGACACAAAACCCATAAAATTAATGGATTTTAAAACTAGTTTGATTTTACTTCTTAGCAGCAGTTCTTGCTTTTCATAACTCCAATTTGGATGAATTTCAGTTTTCACAGTTTAAATAAAACAAGTGTTCTATCAACATAATTAAAACTTCAGCCACTGCTATACATCTTCTGTGATGAAATTTATTAAATCATTTTCTGAGGTTTGTGTGTCTTCATGAGTTATAAGAGATCTTTTTTTAAGAATGGGATAATAGTCTTTTATCAGTTATTTTTTACAATTTTTTTAGCAAGCTTTGGTTTATCTCAGAGTATCTTTTGAAGAGAAAATTTTTAATTTTGATGGTCTTTATTATCAATTTTTTTTCTTCATGGTTCCTACTTTTTGTACCCAGTCAAATATATATGTGCCTAAACCAACATCACTAAGGTGTTCTGACATGTTTTCTACTATGGTTTTAAACTCTTAGCACTTCTGCTTCAGTCTATGTCAGGTTCAAATTAACTTCTATATAAGTGAGAAGTAAAAGCTGAGGCTATTTCTCCCACCCCCATATAAGTATCCAGTTTACTTGTGGAGAGATTATTCTTCCCTTATCCATTATCTTAGAATATTATTTATAAAAATCAAATTGTAAGTTTGTAGGTTGTCTTAGTTACTTTTCTCTCATTATTGAGACAAATACCTGACACCCAAAGTGAGGCAAGGGAAAGTTTATTTGTTACAGTTTTGGGGGTTTCAGTTCATATTCAGCTGGCTCCCAGGCAGGATGGCATGGTGGGGCAGCCCTTCATAGCCACCACAAACAGCAAGAGTGAAGGGAGCAAAAAAGAGAAGACATACCTTCTTTCTGCCCTTACATTGTATAACGGCTCCACCCCTGGGTGGGTGCAGCATTCACATCACCAATCTCAGTGCCAGACAACAAGCAAATCACAAATGCTACATTCAGCTGTGTCCATGACTGCATGAGGATTGAGGGGAGGCATCCAAACACAAATCATAACATAGGTCTATTTCAGGACTATTTTGTTCCACTAACTGATACAGTACATCAATGCCATATTTTATTAGTCATACATCAGAAAACATAATCTCTCCATCTCTGTTCTCTTTCAATAGTGATTTAACAATGCTCAAATGAAATTTAGAGCATGCTTCATCACTTCAACAAAAAAGCTGCTAAGCTTTTAATCAGACCTTTTTGAAAAATGGCATTCTAATCATGTTGACTCTTCCCACCCATGAACTTGGTATATCTCTCCATTTATTTAAGATTTCTGTAATTTATGACAATTTTATAGTTGTCAATCTATAAACTTTTCATATATCTTGTTATGAAAGTATTTTGTATTTGTAATGTGAGAATGTAAATGACACTGACTTTTAAAAACTGTATTTCCAAAATTTTTTCCCATTGTGTAGACTGTCTTTTCACTCTGTTAGTTGTTTCTTTTGGTGTGCAGAAGGATTTCAATTTGATGTTTTCCCATTTGTTGATTCTTGGTATTATGTCCTGTGCAACTGGGGCTCTTTCAAGAAGTCCTTGCCTATTCCTAATGTTATCAAGAGTTTTACCAATACATTCTTCCAGCAGATTCAGTGTTTCTGTTCTCATATGAAGGTCATTTATCCATTTTATTTGATTTTAGCACAGGGTAAGTGATACAAATCTAGATTTATTTTTCTGTATATAAATAACCATTTTCCGGTATTGGCCTCTTTGTAAAAAAAAAAAATTAGAAGGCTAAAGGTGCTTGGGATTGTTTCTGCAACTCCTATTATATGCCACTGGTCAAACGGTGTGTTTCTGTGCTAGCAGCATGCTATTTTTACTATAGCACCTTTGCAGCATAATTGGAAGTCTGGGATTTTGGTGCCTCCTGCCTTGCCCTTGTTGTTCATGATTGCTTTGGTTGATCTGGGTATCTTTTGGATCTTCATAAATTTTGGAGAGCTACAGTTATCATAGTTTAGTGATTATGCATAACAGCACTATTTACAATAGCAAAATAATGGAAGTGACCTATATGGCCATCAACAGATGAACAGATAAAGAAAATGTGGCATATATATACAACATATGTGTCCTACCTCAATCATAAAGATAAATTTCAGTCATTTGTAGAGAAATGGATCTTGAGAACAAAATATTAAGTGAAGTAAGTCAGGCAGAGAAAGTTAAATATCACATGGTGCCTCTAATGTAAGAAAACCAAAATATAAATACTTTCAAGACAAAAATAAAAGAGACATGCTAAGAAACAGGAAAGTAGACTTGGTAGAGATGAGAAGGGGGTCTGGGGAAGGAGAAGGACTGGAGTGGGGGTGGGGGTAGTAAAAATGATCAATATGCAATGTGTCTATGTATCAACTCCCAAGATGAATGTAATCAGTATGTATTTCAAACATATATCAATAAAATTTTTTTAAAAATGCAAGAAATAAAATTTAATTTCCAACCATTCATTACTAGTACACAGAAATATAACTAATTTGGTACCCTGTGATCCTGCTAAATTTAATACTTTGTGTAAATTTTAGACCCTTTTTCCTAATTTCATGTCATGACATGCTTTTTTCAAATAAAGATAGTTCTATTTCTTCTTTTCTGATTTTTATATTGTCAATTTTTTTTGTACTTTGTTAAACTTGCTATTTATTCTTCAGTAATAATAAGAATAGAAGCAAACTGGACATTTCTGCCTTGAGAAAAAATTATATATGTGTCACCATAAAATATAATTCTATACTTTTTCTGATATACTCTTTGGATGAGCATTGAACATTTGTCAAATGTTTTCGCTGGATTTACTGAGATATTCTTCTTTTTAATATGGTGAATTACATTGATTTTTGAATGCTGAACCAATTTTACACCCTGAAATAATCTACACTTGAACATGACATGCTATCCTTTTTACATACTGCTGAATTTGATGGATATTCTGTTAAAGATTTTTTTAAATGTCTGAACTCTATAGTTTTTATTGTTGTCCAATTTTGTTACCAGAGTAAATCTAAGCTCACATGGTGAGTTAGGAGATGTTTTTCTTCTATTTTCTTATCGTTTGTCTTGAGTTAGTCTTAATTCTTTAAAAATTTGATAGCATATATCAATGTAATCACCTTATTCAAAATTTAGTCATTTATATGTTCATTTATTTCTAAATTTATTCCATAAAGAGACTATGGAAGCATTTATTCATAATTCTTTCTTCCTGAGAATTCTAGCAGTTACTTGCATACAGAGAGACTGTCAAGTCTATTTCTGCATGAAAAAAATTACATAGCTTTTGTTTTCTTTCCTACTTCAAAATATTATTTGCGTGGGGCTGGGGATTTAGCTCAGTGGCATAAGAGCCTGCCTGGCAAGTGTGAGGTCATGAGTTAGATCCCTGGTATCAAAAAAAAATTATGTGTATGAACAGATAATATATGTAGTGATTTATATATGTGTAGATTGGTTATCTATCTACCTATCTATCTATCTATATGTAATTAATTTTGAATAGAGTATAACATTAAAGACTTTTAAAAACATGAAACTAAAGGGAGCTGTTACATATTAATTAACAAGTGTACATATGCTACAAATTCACTAATATTTTTCTTTTAATCTAGTGGTCAAACCAAAAGTTACAAAAAAAAAACCCTAAAATATTATCTAACTTAAATATTAAAAAGAAGCTGCTGAAATTTATGCTGTGAATAGCTGAGGATAAAACAACCTATTTTCACTGAAAAAAATTATAAAATGGAGCCGGGGTGTGGTGACGCACACTGTAATGCTAGCACTCAGGGGGCTGAGGAAGGAGGATCACTGTGAGTTCAAGGTCAGCCTGGGCTACAGAGTGAGATGAAAGCCAACCTGAACTAAATAGTGAGATCCTGCCTCAAACAACAGACAGACAGAAAAACACTACAAAATGATTTCCTGAATAAGCCTCTTTTTTGCGTCTTGAAAGATGTGACTAAAGCAAAAAACATTTTTTTTTATGCTCTGTTCACATGATTTTTAAAAACCTAGACTTTCTCTTTAAGAATTATTAAAACCCATGATATTTCTGGAGTTTAAAGAGTAAAGGTTAGGTTTCTAACACTGGATAATTTTGACTTGTTTCTGTTTGTGAGTCTCAGAGTAAAAAATAAACATTAGTCTCAACATCTGGATTTTTGTCTAAAGTGTTGACCAATTCTTTGTCCATATAAGGAATATTTTTAAGATTTTATGTCATCTTTTAAATATAAATCTGACTGGAAATCTTTATAATATTTTATTTTCAGTTTATAATCTAATAAATACAGACATTTGGCAGGGAAATCCTTTAGATGCTGCCAAATATAATCAACTTACCCTGAGACAGCTCTGTATGTAATTTGAGCTATAAGTGAGTTGGGAATGGTTTATTCTTAATTGTATTTTATGGGAAATAAACTATTTTTTTAATTTTAAAATATCTATGCTACATGTACTTTGATTCTTTAGGTCCTGATCAATGCTGATGACTTTTCTTTTTTCTATTTTGAGCTCTTAACTCCTTGCCTAGTTATTATTGTCAATACATAACAAATGCTTTACTCATGAATGGGAAGCTTACCTGAATTAACTGGTAAAATAGCAATTTACAAAGTAATCCTGACAGTCAAACATCAATGTGAAAAACAATGAAAGAAGTAATTCCACATTTATTTTTCCTTTAAGGGGAGGTTGTAAGTGTCTATTTATTTTGCATACCTCAGATAGGAAGCCATTCATTTAAATACTATGAAAAGGAATTTTTAAAACCTTTTGTTAAAATAGCAAAACTTTCATTGCACAATATCAAAGGTTATGTGTCTTAAGACCTAAAAATCAGTTTTGTAAAAATAGTAATTAATGACATTGGACTAGGCTCCAGAGGTTCTGTGGGCTTGAGTGGACCGTGCACAGTGATCTTCATTCAACCAGGTGAGCCAGGCTCATGCCACCCCCGTGGGGTGAATTGCAGCTCTCCTGAGCAGGCCGGGGAAAAGTTTGGGACCATTGAGCCCGGAGGCTGGGTGCCCAAGCAGCCCTCTAGGACACTGGACTAGGCTCCTGAGGTTCCGCAGGCTTAAGTGCACTGTGCCCAGCGACCTTCATTCAACCACGGGAGCCAGGCCCGCCCAAAGGGGAGACAGGACCGTGCCGTTGCAGCGAGGTTAGTTCCAGTTTGCCAGCGCAGGTCCGGGAAAAATTTGGCACCATCGATCCTGGCAGCTGGGTGCCCAACCAGCCCGCTAGAACACTGGACTAGACTCCAGAGGTTCCGTGGGCTTGAGTGGACCGCACCCAGAGACCTTCATTCAACCAGGAGAGCCAGGCCCACAGGCAAGGGGAGCCAAAGCCACGTGAGTCCCAGCAGCAGAAGGCGGAGGGCACAGCAGGTGATTTCCAACACATCCTGGGAAAGCTTTGGAACATCGCTGGAAACACAGAAATATAGGAAAATGACAAAACGAAAGACCAAAATGCAATCTCAAACCTCCAGCCCATTGCAAGAAAACCTAGGTGCCATGTACATAGAAGAAAATAATAGCCATACACCTGAAATGCCTGAAATGGTATCAACTGAAATAAAGAAGCAAGTATGGGAAGCTACGAGGGAACTCAAATCAGAACTAATCTCCCAGGTAAAAGAAGAAATCATAAAAGTAGTGAAAGAAATACTGAATGCATCCAATGAAGACACAGTTAAAAAGTAAGAGGAACAAAGCAAAATGATAGAATCTCTGAATGAACAGTCTAAGAAACAAACAGAATACATGAAGCAGATTCAAAAACATATACAAATAAAAAACTCTATTGAAAATTGCAAAAACCACCTCAACGAAAGTGAAGATAGAATCTCAAACCTCAAAGATAAGACTGCAGCTAGTGAACAGGAAAGGAAAGATCTCCTAAAAATAACAAGAAATCAGGAAATAATACAACAGCTGCAAGATGATGCAAGGAAATACAACATAAGATTAATAGGGATAAATGAAAAAGAAGGGGACAACACAAATGATATCAAGAGGCTATTTACAGAAGTAATAGCTGAAAACTTCCCAAACATGAGTATGGAAACTGACATACAGATTAGTGAAGCATATAGAACTCCAAATAGCCATAACCAAAACAAAACTACATCCAGACATATAACAATCACCATCCCAGAAATCCAACATAAGAACAGAATATTAAAAGCTGTTAGAGAGAAAAGACAGATCACCTATAAAGGAAAACCTATCAGATTCACAGCAGACTTCTCAACACAAATAATGACGTCAAGAAGAACATGGAGTGGAGTGTTTCAGATCCGAAAGGAAAACGACTTTCAACCCAGACTGATGTACCCTGCAAAACTGTCCTTCAAAATGGATGGAGAAAAAAGATACTTCCATGACAAAGAACAGCTGAAGAGCCTCATGATCACCAAACCAACCCTACAAAGAATACTGAAAGACATTCTAGATACACATAGGAAAAAAACACGAAGCAAGACAGACAATTAAACAGAATGGAAAGTTAAGATACAACATCAGAAAGGTCAACAATAAACCAATATATGAGAGTTATAACCACTAATATAAATGGCTTCAATTCACCAATTAAAAGAAACAGACTAGTAGAATGGATCAAGAAACAATGTCCAACCATATGCTGGCTACAAAAAACCCATCTAACCCAAAAGGAAACTCATAGACTGAAAGTCAAAGGATGGAAAACAATACTCCATGCAACAGGAACTCAAAAAAAAAGAAGGGGTAGCTATTCTGTTTGCAGACCATGTGAACTTCAAACCAAGAATGGTCCGAAGAGATAAAGAAGGTTACTATATACTAGTTAGGGGAAAACTGCAAGAGGAAGAGATAACAATCTTAAATATATATGCACCAAGTTCCAGAGCACTCAACTACACAAAGCAAGTATTGACAGAAATGAAAAATCAAATAGGCAGTAACACACTTATAACAGGAGACCTTAAAACACCATTGACACAAAGGGATAGATCAGATAGACAGAAAATCAGCAAAGAAATAACAGAACTGAATCACACCTGTGAACAAATGGATTTGATAGACATATACAGAGTGTTCCATCCAACAACATCAGAATATACATTCTTCTCAGCGTTACCTGGGACATTCTCTAAAATACACCATATACTAACCCACAGAACATATTTAAGTAAATGCAAAAGAACTCAAATTATCCCATGCATGTTATCAGATCATAGTGCCATGAAACTAGAAATTAATCATAAAAGTAACTGCAAAACCCCCACAAACACATGGAAATTGAATAATACACTCTTGAGCAATCAGTGGGTCACAGACAAAATTAAAGAAGAAATTAAACAATATCTACAAACAAACAAAAATACAAATACAACTTACCAGAATCTGTGGGATGCAATGAAATCAGTCCTCAGAGGAAAATTTATTGCTCTGAGTTCCCACATTAGGAAAACAGAATGAACACAAATAAGTAACCTGATATTACACCTCAAACAGCTAGAAGAAAAAAAAAAAAAAGCAAGCCAAGCCCAAAGCCAAAAGAAGGGAGGAAATTATAAAGATCAGAGCAGAAATTAATGCAATAGAGACTAAGAAAACAATACAAAAAATCAATGAATCAAAGAGTTGGTTCTTTGAAAGAATAAATAAAATTGATAAGCCCCTAGCCAACCTAATTTTAAAAAGGAAAGAAAAGACTCAAATTCATGCAATACAGAATGAAAAAGGTGAAATCACTACTGACCCTGTGGAAATACAGAAGATCATCAACAACTATTTCAAAAACCTCTATTCTCATAGGTTCGATAACACAGAAGAAATGGACAGATTCTTAGAAACACATGACCAACAAAGCTGGATCAAGAAGATGTAAAACTGCTGAATAACCCAATTTCTATTAATGAAGATGAAAATGTAATCAAGTCCCTACCAAAAAAGAAGAGACCAGGCCCAGAGGGATTCACTACAGAATTCTACAAGAAATACAAAGAAGACTTAATGCCGACACTCCTCAAAGTCTTCAATGAAATTGAAATGGAAGCAATTCTCCCTAAGTCATTCCTGGAAGCAAATATCACTCTAGTACCAAAACCTGAGAAAGACTCAACTAAAAAAGAGAACTACAGGCCAATCTCCCTAATGAACACAGAGGCAAAAATTCTCAATAAAATATTAACAACAGGATGCAGCAAATCATCAAGAAGATTATACACCATGACCAAGTGGGATTCATCCCAGGCATGCAGGGATGGTTCAACATACGTAAATCAATAAATTTAATCCACCATATCAATAGAGCCAAAACTAAGAATCACATGGTCATTTCAATAGATGCAGAAAAAGCTTTTGATAAGATCCAACACCCATTCATGATAAGAACCTTACAGAGAATTGGAATAGATGGTCTTTACCTCAATATGATAAAGGTCATCTATGACAAACCAACAGCCAGTGTCATATTAAATGGCCAAAAACTGAAAGCCTTTACCTTGAAATCAGGCACAAGACAAGGATGTCTCTTATCATTGCTCCTATTCAACATAGTACTGGAAATACTAGCCAGAGCAATTAGACAAGAGAGAGAAATAAAAAGAGCAAAGATAGGAAAAAAAGAAGTTAAATTATCATTATGTGCAGATGACATGATACTCTACATAGAAGACCCCCAAAACTCCATTGAAACACTCCTAGATATAATAAATAAATTCAGCAATGTAGCTGGATACAAAGTCAATACTCAAAATTCAATAGCATTCTTATACAATAACAACAAAATCATCGAGAGAGAATTAAGAGAAGCCACACCCTTCACACTAGCATCCAAAAAAATGAAATACTTAGGAATTAATCTAACGAAACATGTAAAAGAGTTGTACAGGGAAAATTATAATATCCTGAAAAAGAAATCAAAGAGCACATCAGTAAACGGAAAGACATCCCTTGTTCATGGATAGGAGGAATAAATATTATGAAAATGGCCATTCTCCCAAAATTGTTATACAGATTCAATGCAATCCCAATGAAAATACCACTAACATTCCTCATAGAGCTAGAGAAATCACTCCTAAAATTTATCTGGAACCGAAGAGACCTAGAATAGCAAAGGCAATTCTAAGCAGCAAAGCCAAGGAAGGAGGCATCACAATCCCTGACTTGAAGTTATACTACAAAGCTACCATAATAAAATCAACATGGTACTGGAATAAAAAGAGACCTGAAGATCAATGGAGTAGACTAGAAGATACAACTACGAACACACTCAGCTACCTTATCTTTGATAAAGGGGCAAAGCATGTTCACTGGAAGAATGATAGTCTCTTTAATAAATGGTGCTGGAAAAACTGGCTATCCATATGCCAGAAACTAAAACTAGACCCATACGTATCACCATTTACTAAACTGAAATCGAAATGGATCAAAGATCTAAACATTAAAACAGAAACACTAAATCTGTTGCAAGACAAAGTAGGTAAAAATCTTGAAGACATAGAGGTTGGTAGAGAATTCATGAACAAGGAACCAAACAGCACGGGAAATACTTCCCGGAATCGATAACTGGGATCCCGTCTTATTAAAGAGTTTCTGTATGTCCAAAGAAATCTCCAGCAGAGTGAAAAGCAAACCCACAAACTGGGAAAAAATCTTAGTGAACTGTCCCTCAGACAAAGGACTTCTGTCTAGAACTTATAGAGAATTAAAAAAAATTAGATCCCCGAAATTCAAAGACCCAATCCAAAAATGGGCAGCTGAGAGGAACACACAACACAGTTCTCAGATCAAGAAATACGAATGGCAAATAAATATATGAAAAAATGTTATCATTGATCATTAGAGAAATGCAAATTAAAACCACACTGAGATTCCATCCCACTCCAGAAAGAATGGCCAGGATCAATAAAACTACCAACAACAACTGCTGGAGAGGCTGTGGGGGAAAGGGAACTCTTCTGCACTGTTGGTGGGAGTGTAGACTGGTGCAACCACTGTGGAGGTCAATCTGGAGAGTCCTCAAAAAGCTGGGGTTGGAGGTCCCATTTGACTCAGCAATTCCACTCTTAGGCATATTCCCAGAAGATCTGAAAACATCTTACCACAGTGATATATGTGCACCCATGTTTATAGCAGCATAATATGTAATAGCCAGATCTTGGAAACAACCTAAGTGTCCATCAACCGAGGAATGGATAAAAAACTTGTGGTACTTTTATACAATGGAGTACTATTCAGCTATAAAGAATGATCACATTGAGATATTTATAAATAAATGGATGCAACTTGAATCCATACTCATAAGTGAAATAAATCAAACTTGCATGTATAAATATCATATAGTCTCCCTAGTGTAAGAAATGGTAAGAGTACAGAAGATTTTATGGTAATCACGGTTCACCATTATATTGCTTTAAAGTGTTATGTTTTCATTCATTGGTTGGAATGGTTTTATTCTGTTTTGTTTGATCTCAATATACGTGATAGTATGAATAGTTACTTTGAAGAAAAAACAATATGGCAGCCATTGTTGATTTGACATCATCTTGCTCTGAAGTCCTATCATGCTCTTGTTTTTCTATTACCATTGGTTCTATCATGTTGTGTCTTATTGGATTTTAATATGTTTGATAGTATAAACAATTTTTTATGGAAAATGAGATAATGTAGTAGCTATTGTCCATCTTCACTTATTTGGTTCAGAATGCCTTGCAATACTTCCATTCCCTTGAGTGGTTTTATTCTATTTTGTTATGTTTGACATTATTGTGTGTAAAACTAAGCTCAACTATTTCAAAGAAAGAGACATTATGATAGCTACTGTTAATATCCAATTGTCTTGTTGTGAAGTGCTGTTGCTTACTTTGTTCTGTTCTGATCTGCTTAGATCTGTCTTCTTTTGTTTTATTCTCTTTAAAAAAAATAGTAATTAACAAAAGGTAACCTAACCAGCATATGAATACCTCTTCTTTACCACCTTTTAACCATCCTTTCTTAGGATTCAATTGCAGTGAATTTAACTATCAGAAGCAAAACATGAAGCAAAAAATCTCTCAATGACTGTACTATGAACAAATATGTTAACTTCTCAGGAAACTGTAGGAAGTATATATAGGAATTTTCTACTAGTTTTGCAACTTTTCCTCTAAGCATAAACAAATTTAAAAAGTCACTTCTTTAGAACTAGTG
Source organism: Hydrochoerus hydrochaeris (assembly GCA_004027455.1). NCBI lineage: Eukaryota > Metazoa > Chordata > Mammalia > Rodentia > Hydrochaeridae > Hydrochoerus > Hydrochoerus hydrochaeris. The sequence goes on along the minus strand of PVLA01000679.1, from coordinate 179,296 downwards.
AAATTCTCATAAAAAAATTACTGACATTCTCCCAATTTGTCCTGATCCCCCAACTTCTCATTGGACTCCCCTTTACTGTCTTAGGCAACACCTCCTATTCATTGCCAATCCAAATTCTGCATTTAAGCCTCACCTCTCCCTTAAAACCTCTGAATACTACAGTTTCCCAGACTTGCCAGCATCGTATCCTAACGTACAATTTTATTATGCATTATTATAGTCTTCAAGCTTTTTCATGCTTGTATTTCTTATTAACAATACAACAAGAAAAGCTACAAAAAAGCCATGATCAATTTACACAGCATGATTTTTCCCTAGCACTGAGCTAAGTATATAGTAAATGTTTGTCAAATGTATGTTCACTAATAAATTGTTTAGGGATATAGAGATTTGTAAATTTGCATTATCCACTGACACTCCCTCTGTGCTCTTAGACACAGTTATCAACTCAGTTGTCAGCTAAGTATGGAAATTCCAATCACTTTGTTTTTTGTTGTTCTCAGCAATTCTCTAAAGTTGTATTTCCTTCAATTTGGTAAAGTAGTTAGGATTGAATAAACACAATAACCCATATTAGAATTACAATAATTTCTGGAAATTCAGGCCTCAATTAAAAATTTTTTAAAGCTCATTTAAAATTAGTTAAAATTCTTCATTCAATAATAATTTCAGTTGTATAATAACATAAGTGAACATAACAAGTAAGATTCAAAGATTCCAATGTCTCATAAGCTATTTTCCATGACCTAGGGTGGCTTCCCTGGAGGTATTCATAGGATGTCTACTGGTCCGTTAAAGTCATGCAGTGGGAACAAATGTTTATTTTCTTTGCCAAGAAATACCATAAATAAATATTCAAAACAGTTTTGTTAGCCAAAATTCACATCTGCACACATTTAAAAATGCAGTTCTTTTTCAATAATAATTGGAAATATATTCTGACAAGCACACACAAAAGTGTTGTACAATATTCTATACCTCTCTGATTTACTAGGATTTTGGTCATAAATGCAGAGATTCAGGCTATGTTATCACTGAAATCAATCAGTTTAGTCTAAATTTTGGAATGATTATGTGCATATGTGTGTATATTAATAATTTTTTTGTATCTGTAACATATATATATATATAGTATGTATGAAGAATATAAAGTTCAAAATATATTCTATTCATATAACAAACCATTTAAAATGCAATATTTTAAGGGAATATATTTTAAAACATGATAGATAGATTTTCTACACAATTTATGGTTTATTACTTAGTCTCAACTATTAAACTTATATTACTGTTTAAAAATTTAAAATATACTATAGCAATGAACAATTAGGAATTGAAATTAAAAATATAAAATAAGTACTTACAACCTACAAAATATGTACAATATCTACATGGTGAAACATATGAATGATGATAAAAGAAATTCAATTGTCTGCAAACTGAGATGTAGATTCAACACAAAATTTAAAAAAAAAAACCAATCTCCTTCTGAGGGTTACAGCCATTGTTGACTTCCTATGGTCTTGTTTTGGACGCCCTATATCATTTCCATTATTTTGTTGGGTTGGGTTTAATCTCTTTTGTTTTGTTTGATTATGTCAAATCTGATGGCAGGAGCAGCTATTTCAAATATAGCAAGGTATATTATGGTAGCAATTTTGGATTTATTCTAGGCTTATTCTGAAGTCCCTTACTGCATTGTTTTGTTTTTATTGTTTCTGTCCTACTCTGTCCTGTTTGGTTTTCACTATATCCGAAGTTATCTGCAGCTATTTTGAAAATATCAAAAGTCATTATGGTAACTATTGTTGATTTTGTAATGTTTTGGAGTCCTGTATCTTTTATACTGGTTTGTTTTGATTGGTTTTATTCTCTTTTTAAAAAAATCCCAGTAGTATTCTATATCGAGTTCATCATGTTGATTCTAAGAAAAGCAAACAAGTTAATATAGGCAAAACAATTTTGCAAGACAACAGTATTAAATAGCACCTGATACCTGTTAAAAGGGCTGCATATATGAAAGCAACAGAAATTAAGACACTGTGGTATTTGAAAAGGGCAGGCATACAGATCAATTGAACAAAATGAGAATCCAGTAGTTAGGCATAGTTTGTGGTCTATTGATATTCAACAAAGCTGGATAGGCAATTTAATGGAAACAGGATAGTCTTCTCAACAGATGGCACTGAAACAATTTAATCTTTCTTTAAATTTTTTAAAAAATTTTTACAAATTGTATTTTAAAGAGAAAAAACAAAAATCAAGCAAACAAAAAACCCAACAAAAGCAAAATGACAATGACAACAACTACAACAACAACAAACAACAGCAATACAGGATTTCAAACCAAGATGATAGGAATTTAACAATGGTTGGTATATTGCATATTGTTATCTTCAGAACAGGTGCTCAAGTTACCAGATACAGGCTTGTAAAATTGTTCAAACAATATAATTTACCTTTGAGCACTTTCCGTTTTACTATAAATATATTGTAACTTTTGGATCTTATTTACTCTTTCAGTTTCTTACACTAGTGAGACAATAAGGTGTTTACAAATGCAAGTCTGATTTATTTGACTTATTAGTATGGTGAAACAATTTAATCTTAGCTCATGCTTTGTGCCATTCACAAAAATCAAATGGACCACACAACTATGTATAAAACCTGAAACTATTAAACTTCCGCAAGGAAAAAGGAGAAAACCATTGTGATCTTAGGTTAGGCAAATAGCTGTTGGACATGACATCAAAAGTGTAATTGATAAAGGAAAAAACTGATAAATTGCTCATCAAAATTAGAAACTTCTGCTCTTTAAAAGAATCTGTTCTTTCACAGAATAAAAAGTTTAGTCATCCACTGGGAGAAAGTGTTAGCAAGTCACATATCTTAGAATGGAGTTGTATTCAAATATATAAGTAGTTCTCAAAATTCAGAAAGAATATACAACTAAGTATAAAATTTAAAAAATAATTTGTATAGACACTTCCCCAAGGAAGTTAGTCAGATTTTGTACACATGAAAAGGTATCCATTATTAGTCATTAGGAAAAGACATACCTGATGAGAAATACCTTTAAAGATGACTAAAATGATACCACAAATTAAAAAATACCAAGTTCTGGGGATAATACAACATAACTAGAAATCTCACACATTGTTGGTTGGAGCACAAAATTATATAATCATTTCTGAAAATATCCTGACCATTTCTAATTAAGTTAAAAATTATATTTAACTTATAACTTAGCAATACACTCTGGTTATTTATCTAATTAAAATTTATAGAAAATTTCATAGAACCCTCATATGAAAGCTTAACCCAAATAAATATTTCTTAGTTGGAAAACAGGCAAACTTTGGTATATCTGTACAATGGAATATCACTAAGCAATAAAAATAAAGGGAGTACAGCTCCACATAACATGAGTGAATCTCAAATGCATTAAGGGAAACACGCCAGACTCAAAAGACTATACAAAAAAAAATTCACTTATATGACAGTCCTAAAAAGGCAAATCTATAGTTACATCAGAAAAAATGAATAGTTGCTAGAGTTTGGGCTCAAGGAAGGAATGGGGCTGAGGGTAAAGGCTCTGGAGGAATATCTGAGGCGACAGAACTGTTCATGATCCCGACAGTGCTGACAGCTGGTCAAAACTTGCAGGATCATGTACATATTCTACATGTGAAGTATGCACATTTTTAAAACAGAGAAAGGAATGAAGAGCTACAGGACTACCAAAAGGAGCCACAGAGGGTGTTGAGGCAAGAAAGCCAGGGACAAATATCTTTGGTGAAGATGATGAGTTACGAGGTCTTCCAGGCAGAAGGACTAATATATGTGGAGGTATAAAGGAAGACTGCTCACAGCCCACTGCTTGTGGCCTGTGTCTTATAGACCCACAGTTATGGAAAATAGAAACCACTACTTCACTGCTATTATGATAGCTACCTTAAGGTATTGCCAGTGATGTGGGAAAATTGGAATCCTTGGGCGCTGCTACTAAGAACGTGAAATGATGTACCAACTATGGAAAATATGGCGGGCCTTTAAAAAAATTAGAAACAATTACCATATTCACAAGTTCACTTCTACGCAAATACCTAAAAGAATGGAAGCAGGAGCAAGAAGAGATATTTCTACAACATGTTAATTATTCATCATAGCTAACAGGATCCAAATGTCCATCAAGAAATGAGGGGCTAAATAAAATGTGATATGCAATACAATGAAATATTACTCAGCATTTTACAAGGAAAATTCTGATACTGTTACAATATATCTGAACCTTGAACATTATGCTCACTGAATTAAATAGACCACAGAAGATTCTGCATGATTCCATTACATCAGGCACCTTAGAACAGTCAAATGTATAGAAGCAGAATGCAGAGTGGTAGTTGCTAAAGGCTGAGGGGGAGGGACTGGGTAAAGCCTAGGTTTTTAAAGGTGAAAACAGTTCCGAAAATGGAAAGTAGTGGTGATTACACAATAATTTAAACACACTTAACACCACAGAACTATACAATGAGCAGGTCAAAATGTAAATTCTATGCTTGTATGTTTTGACATAACTTACAATTAATTTTTTAACATTAGGAAAGATAGGGAGCAGAAATGAAATAGTGCAAATCTATGCCCAGTTACAAAGTTATAGCGACTTATTTTGATAATGTTATTTTGTAAATTTTCAAGTGAGGGGAGCTCGGAGGACATTGGCTCAGAATCTATAACGTTCAGGAATTTCTGCGTAATTCTATCCATTCCCTCACACTTCCAGGTACCTCCTGGTCATATAGGTCAAAAGATTTAGATGATGGCCTTGATTTTAGTTCAATACAATCAGTTTTGATTGACTCATCATCCCTGGCCCAATTAAAATTAATCTCCTTAAGAGGAAGAGGTTTGAGGGGCAGCAATGAGGAATCAAATCCAGAGCAATTCTACTGCTGAGCTATAGCTTAGGGTCCCAGACCCTTTAATTCATATATTTTTAAATTTTGAGACAAGTCTTGCTACGATGTCCAGGAGGATTGGAACTTGCAGTCCCTCTGCTTCAGCCTCCCATAGTATTGGACTGTAGACATGTACCACCTGGCCCATCTGGGGAGGGGCTGTTTTTGTATCACCAGCATCTGATTCACCTCCGCAATGAGATTTTAGCAAGATCTTTCTCTCAAGAACACAGAGTTTTAGTCTTACCTTATTCTCTATGGGGCCAAACAGTCCTGTGTTCCTCAGGGGTCTCAAATTGTCAGGTTTCTCTTTTGTAGGGACATTATCAGTCTCTTCTTGTATCACTCTCAGTCTTAGCACTTGGTTTTTCTTGGAAGGTGGAAAATCTAAAGTCCCAAAAGCCCACATCTCCTTTAACCCCATTAAAATGCCATTAAGATGCTATAACGAGAGCTCCACATGCAGACTGTAGCATGAGCGGAGCTGCTGCTGCTTGTCACTGATGCCTCCCTGCTCCAACATAAAGGTGACTGAGGCGCATGGGGTAAGAGAGTCTGAGGAACTTCCAGTCTCAGGAAGAGATAAAGGCAATAGTGACATCACAATCACATTCCGTGGTTTCTGATGTCACTTAGCTTAGTACCAGGGGTGAAGGGTCAGGACACTGCTTACTTTGTAACTCTGGTCTCCCAGGCACCAGAACAGAGGAAGCAGGCTAAAGTCACCCTAAGGTTTAAGGAACAGGGTAACAATAGGACGAGACAGTGACTTCTGCACATCACAGTGCAGCTTATGAAGTGTTTATAATAGAGAACATTTAGAGTGTATGGAAAATACCACCAAAAAATCACTTATAAACTCATTGCCCATTTTTCTTCTTGAGTCTGAGCTTCTCCATGGCTTACTTCCTCTGCCTTGTATCATCGCAAAGCTGTGTTCATTCTGACTTTAAAATATACCCAGAATCTCACTACTTTCTCTGCTGCCTCTCAGATCTAAGCTACCATTATCTTCTCTCACCTGGACTACAAAAGTGCCCTCCCTTGTTCTCATACAACCATACGCATAAGGCACAAAATCTGCTCCTTTTATTTGTTCTCAGCTCTCTCATTTGAATATCAACTTTTGAAGATAGAAAATAAACTACTACATTTTCAATAACTTCTCAAGTCAAATCAATATATTTTGCTACAATGATCTAAGAGAATCTCATTTATTCTGGCTAGAACTGTTTTGTTTTGTTTTGTTTTAATTAAGAGTATCCAAAAAGACAAAACAACTTCTGGTGAGTGACAGAACTCCCATTTCTGATAGTTTTATTCGAACATTAGGAAGTTAAGCTAGAGAATAACAAGGAAGGATTATAAGTTTTTTTAAAATTTAAGTTCATTGGTACAATTTAGGTATACATAATGACTACATTCATTATAGGGAATTTGTATCTGTATATGACATATCTTGGCTTCTACTCTTACAATATTTAACAGTACACTTTAAAATAATGATTGGTTTATAATTTTAGATTTAACTTCAAGTATTCTTAACATAAAATGTCTTTTCATTTCCTCTAAGTAAGCATTTTCTTACCCTTGGAAAACTAGACTTTGAAGTGAAGCCCTTGACTTGTTCTCCCACATTGCTGGAAAATATAAGCACTCTTTCATTTGCTGCAAGAGGCAGACGAGGAAAATATAAGAATGTAAGAATATAAGACTCTGGGAAACTTAGAGGGAGCAGCCTACACCTATCTATAGCCATGATTCCACGTTACACTAAGCACTGAGGCACTGGAGCTCTGCTGAGGTATATACTAAACATGAATGATGATAGATACCTTGCTCTTTCTGTTTAATAAACAAACATCCCTGACAATATTTCTATATTGATTTAGTGGACTCTCTACCTCACATCAGAACCAGATAAAGAAGGAGAGAGCTAAGCCCTTCAGCCACAATCAGGACTCTCCTGTGGGTAGGGAGCATGGGCAGGGAGAAGCAGCCAGCCCAGCCCTCGCGCACACCCCGCCTGCCATCTGGACTCTCTGGTGGGTGGTCAGTGTGAACCAGGAGAAGCAGCCAGCTATGCCTTGGAAAAGCCACGAGTGTCTAGAGAAGCCCACCCCACACCCCACCGCTCCTGGGGAAGCAGGGTTAGGAGAAACTCAGGGGCCTAACCCATCCCCCTACACTGCGGAAGGTTAGCCAAGGTGGGAAGCACCTGGGATCTCCTAACTCACTGGTGCGGAAGAACCTAGGAAAATGTCAAGATGAAGGATCAAAAGGTGGTCTCTGGTCTCCACCCCAAACAGAACAAGTCTAGGAGAAATGGACATGGAAGAAAGGAGAAGTTATATACCTGAAATTTCTGTCATGATGGCAACTGAAATAAAGAAACTATTTCATGAGGCTGTAAAAGAAATAAGATCGAAATGATATCTCAGGTTAAGACAGAAATGACAAACATAATAAAAGGTTTGCTGAGCATATCTAAAGAAGACACAGAAAAAAAGAGGAGCATAGGAGATTGAGGGAGACCTTGAATGAACAATACAGAGAAGAACTGGAATGCATGAAACAGACCTGAAGAGATATCCAGGAAATTAAAAATTCCATTGCAAGCTGGCAAAACCACTTGAAAGAAACTGAATACAGACTTTCAGACCTTGAAGACAGGATGGTAGCTAGCAATCACAAAAGGAAAGGTCACTTAACAATAATGAGGAACCAGAAATAATTCAATGGCTGCAAGACAACACAAAGAAAAACAATCTCAGAATGACAGGTGTCAGTGAAAAAGCAGGAGTCAACACAAATGACATAAAGGGAATATTTACAGAAGTAATGGCACAGAACTTCCCAAGCATGGGAAAAAGACCTGACAAACAGTTAAGTGAAGCATATAGAACTCCAACTAGTCATAACTAAAATAAATCTATATCTAGACATATAATAATCAAGATCCCAGAAATTCAGCACAAAAATAGAATAGTAAAGCTGTTAGAGAAAAGAAACAGATCATCTATAAAGGCAAACCCATCAGAATCAGAATCAGAACAGACTTCTCAACACAAACCATCAAGTCAAGAAGAGCTTGGAGTGAAGTATTTCAAATCCTCAAAGACAACAACTTCCAACCCAGATTGATGTACCCTGCAAAACTATCTTTCCAAATTGATGGATAAATAAGATACTTCCATGATAAAAAACAACTGAAGGAATTCGTTACCAACAAACCAACTCTACAAAGAGCACTGAAAGATATTCAAGAGAGATAAAGATGACCATGGTTCTAGGAAGAGCAGCAGAGGGGGAACACCAAATAGGGCAGGCAACTGAATGAAGGGGAAATGTGGGGGACCAATAGCAGGAGGACAGCATGGCAGAGATGAATCAACGCATACCAGTTATAACCATTAATATAGATGGCCTCAATTCACCAATAAAAAGAAACACAGGGAGAGTGGATTAAGAAACAAGATCCATCAATATGCTGTATAAAAGAAACACATTTAAATCAAAAGGAAATTCATAGACTGAAAGTCAAGGGAGAGAAAACAATGCTCCATGTGACAGGAAACCAGAAAAAAGCAGGGGTAGCTTGCCCATCAACCACAGAATAGATAAGAAAAATACAGCATTTTTATACAATGGAAAGCTACTCAGCTATAAAGAAGGATAATCATGAGGCTCTTGTAGGTAAATGGATGCACCTTATGATCATGCTCTTGGGTGAAATGGTTTGGACTCACATAGGTGAACATCATGTGTCTACATAGTATAAAAAATTGAAGGAGTTAGTGGGATCCAAATTGTTTAACAGATATTGTGAAAATGATAAGGGAGGAAATGTCTAAAAAAGGAAGGTCATAGCCATTGTTAATTCCCTATTATTTTGTTTTAAAGTCCTGTATCATTTTATTGTTTTGTTTTTATTGGGCTTATTCTGTTTCTTTGGTTTGGTTTTATTTTATCTGATGGCATTGGCAGATATTTTGAAGATAACAAGATATATTATGGTAGCCATTATTGATTTCCTATTATCTTGTTTTGAAATCCTGTATCACTTTCACAGTTTTGTTCTCATTGGTTTTCTTCTGTTTTATTTGGTTTGATTTTAATATGTCTGATGGTAAGGGCACCTATTCTGACACTTACAAGAGGCATTATGGCAGCCATTGTTGATTTCCTATTATCTTGTTTTGAAGTCCTGTGTTGCTTTCATTGTTTTGTTTTGATTAGTTTTATTCTATTTTGTCTGGTTTTATTATCTTAAAAACAAAAAAACTAAAAAATAAAGGAGAAAGATACATGTTGAAATAAAAGAATATTTAAAAGAAAGACATTACTGTACCTCTTGCTACAAAGGAATACTAATACTGAATTAGTTTGACTCAGTATTTTGTCAATGTGGCAGCAAAGGTGTTAACTGTTGTGTAAGACAAGATATAATACCTTCTGCTATTCAGAGAAGGTTTACAGTTCAAGTTATTCAGAGACATTAAAGTTCTAAACTTTAATATAAATACACATACATCCAGATTATGTAAAACATCTTAAGTTTTCCAAACAGGAATTCATATATATTTTCCTTTTGTAAATTAATATTATGTTTAGAGATGTCACCATAATGCATTTTATCAGGCTGTAGCTTATGTTGCCACAGCAAACTACCAACTTTAAATTTATCCTCCTTTGTGGGACATAATACAAATTATACTGGGTATCATTTGTCAATCAATTTTTATAAATCTTAATATTTAAAGTGTAATGATGGAACACTTCACATTTTTTAGCCAAGAAAAAAGTCAAGGAAAAGATCAAAGTAAAAAGAACAGAGCTGAGATTAGAAATCCTTCTTAAGCCAAAATGACAATGTCTTCATAAGTTAATATTAATCTTTTAATTATAAATTTCAAAGGTTTAAGTTGTTTCTGTGACCTTAGCTTTGAATAATTATACCATATGGAGCTTTCCTTAAATTTGAAAAAGATGCTTAATTGTTTCTCAGAGTCTTTTAATGACTTTAGGCTGGCAGAATTCCAGTATAATCCTTTAGATACTACTTAAAATTACAGACCAAGAACTCAAGCTAGTAAATGCTACTTTAAATTCATAAGAGCCTTTTAGTTAGTACACACAGCACATTGCAGAAAATGTTTGATGTATTGATATGCTTTTAAATATCAAAATGTTAAATGCACAACAACTTAGTGGAAAATTAAAAAGTATGGACAGATTACACTAGATCCAAATAAAACTATTTCTGTAGCACAGAATTAAAAGGCAAATATCAACAATATTTGCCACAATAATGAATAATAAAGGTTTTATCATCGCAAATGTAGAAGCAGTTTATGTAAATTGATGAGAAAAACATTGGGTTCTTGAAAGAATATAAACTGGCAAAAGACACGAACAAGTAACTCACAGAAACTAAAATATGAACAAGGAATCTATTATAAACGTTCAGTTTCTCACTATCAAAAATTCAAGTTAACAACATTAACTTTTCCACAAAAATTTCAAAAATTAAGAAAAATTACCAATACTAAGTATGGGTAGGTAAAACAGATATTCTATTGGATAAACATAAAATTAACACATACATTCTAAAATGCAATTTGATCTAGTAATTCTAGAGATTTTTAATCTAAGGAACACAATTTAAAATGTTGATAAAATTTATGTATAACTATGCCAAATCTCCATATTAAACAATTTCTTATAAAATTTAAATGTCCCCAAATAAAAGAATCACACAATAATTTATGCTAAGTTCATTAAATGGAGTATCATGAAAAAAATGGAAACTACATTCTCAAAGAACTTCACATGATATTGGAATATTCTTATTATAACTTTTAAAAAAGCAACAACCAGAACTGTTCATATAGAATGATCTCCACCAGCTATGTTGACACAGATATTTCATGTATGTTAAAGCATTACTATAGGTTATAGGTTGATTGTGATAGTAACAAGAGTTTCATATACTTAACTATTTTCCACAATTTCAATAGTTCTTATTTAAAGAAAGATTATTTTAAAAATAGCTGAATAGTGTTCTGAAATAATGATAAAATTTCAATGCCAAGGTTTTAATAAATCTCCTGAAAATTACTATCATCACTTAGGAATGTATTCTAAATTTTCAAAGGTTCATATTTTATGGACTTTATTTCAGTTCTGTTTGAAAAGATTTTAAAAGGACAGAAAAAAAGCTTTCACTATGCAAATGTCAATCAATTACCCTCTTGGAGTCCTTGACCTTGTGCAAGTATTTCATGTTTCTGTTAACTCAAGGCCATTGAAGATATGATCTGGGTCTAAATTGCTGCTGACAGAAACTCAGGTTGGATATGGACCTAGGAATTTTTTCATAACCTTAACATGATAAGTGCTACTGAACTAACCCGGGCCCACATGGAATGCTGCACTTATATTATTTATTATTCTGGTGGTGTTGTCTTCTCTTTGAACCTCAATTTTACACTCAAAGATAGAAAATTAATTTCTAAACCCTTCAAATCAGACTGAATTTTGAACTGCTAGCAAACATTTTAACTTTCAGATATATTTAAACGTGATAAGACATTAAGCTCTTTATAAGATACAGTGAGAAAAATCAAACTTGCAGAGAATGACACAGCAGATTAGTAGCTAAGTTACCATTTTGTTAGAGTTTATTCAAACTTTCATAGTAAGAACTCAATGTGTATTAATTTGTGTACAAAAATTGGAAGTATATCTGAAAAACTTATGATTTATGTTTAATTTATTAAGTAATATGGCAGAAATAACTCAATGAATATTTGAAGGTGCATCCTATTTTACCCAATGTATTTATTATGGGTTGAAATCTTATTTGGTTAAATCAGTAACTATACACATTCCTACACAAAGATCCTCTACTGAATTTCTCAGTAGATTTTTTGATTCATCCACTCAACATTTAGCAAATGCCTACTTTTATATGGTACCATGATCTTGGACCTTTAGAACCAATTATTTTGTAAGCCTTATTTTTGTCTCAGTCCAGGTCTTTGCATTTAGAAATGTTAAACTTCTGCTAGTTAAGTGAAAACATTTATCAACTGGAAATACAAATAACTCTTCCTATCAAGAACCCAGCACTTTGAATACGTCATATGGATTTTGAGGTTGGCAAATTCTGCTAACTAAACAAAAACAAAACTTCATCCACTACACCTCAACCTACTTACTGCCCTCTGCCATTTCCCCAAGCCATCTCTCTTTGCTAACAAACTCTAGCTAATTTCCTTAGTACTTTTTCTAGGTCTGCTAAAATTACAATGCTCATTTCTGTCTTCCTGCATTCCTTTTTTCTCAGTTTACTTTAGGAACACTGACTGCATTTTTCCAGACTCATATTGCTCAGCTCCCTTCTCTGTCTACATGACTCTTCATAGATTTCCTCCTCTCCATTTCTTTTCAGGAGCATCTCACCCATCTGCTCAGTAAGAAGCTGATCTGGTTCACTCTTTTTGAAACTCCTCACCTAAGTAGATTATTGTGATTCTTTATATGCACAGACAATAGATATTTAGCCATGAGGTCAAGTCTTGTAAAGAAACTTCTTCATGTCTTTACAATCCCTTTCTTTCCTTCTTCTTGTGACAGAAGTTATGGTATGGTGAAAACTGGCTGGGAAAGGAGGTGTGACAAGATCCTAGAACATGCACAGAACAGTTCCCAAAGCCCTGCATGTGGACTTTTCATAAGAACTCAAGCAGGTTTTCGACAGGATGGCCTAGAATTGATGGCAGCCTGAGGTGCAGGTGATACAAAAAAACAGTCCACACTGAGTTTTGCCACCATATTCTCATTTGTGCGGTGGCTTGCCCTTAGGCTTCTTTTCCTTTTAATTGGCCAAACTTGCTCTACAGAGCCTGTTTTTTTCCCTACATTTAATAAAACTGCGCTACCATTTTTGATCATCATGACCAATTCTTTGCTCAGGACAGAAAGACTTCTAGAAAAAGATCTAGAAACCACCTCCAGAAGGAGCCTCGAGCACCCTAAAACCCAGTAACATTCTCACATAAAAAATGTCTCTTGTTCATCTTATATTTACTAGTAGTAAATACCTGCCATGTATGAAACTTTCCATGCATTAATAATACAGAAAGAAGCAAGAGACATAAGGTCTTGCTCATGGAGCTTATATTTTTCTTAGTGGCAAGAAATAGAATAAACAAATGAACATGGATAAGAGGATGATTACATAGAGAGGCAATAAAGACAATGGGCTACAGGTGGTGTAAGCAGGCCAGGCTTAAAGAGGTCAGGACAGGACACTGAGGACTACAGAGTGACAAGAAGGAAGTTGGCCATGGGAAGATCACATGGAAGATGATTTTATGCAGAAGGCAGGACACATATGGCAGCAAGAGAGAGCTTGGTACATTCTGGGAACAGACCAAAGTCTCAGGCACCTGGACCCTTGCAGCCAAAGACAAAGGTAGGGCTTTGCTGGAGATTTTCTTCACACTGTCACCTGTCAGATTGCTGCCAGTTATCCACCATTCTCCATCTCAGTAAGCCGTTCTTTTCCGTTAGTCCCCTGTCTTGTACTTTAAAATACTCAAGACATGTTCAACCCCAAATAAACTCTCCTTAACTACTGATGCTCTTCAGAAAAATAACTTACAATTTTAACATCAGATTTTCCGCAGCCAGTGGAGGATTTGCTCATCTCCACCTCCTTACCTAGCTTTTGCAACCAGGCTTCTTCCTACACTATCATTTTCAGTGGTCTGTCCAAAATCATCAGTGACTTCTCAGTTTCAAACCCAATGACCTTTCCTCAACCTTTACCCTTCCTGATTTTCTGTCACATTTTCAGCCAATGTGACAATTTACAGCCAAATATTCTTTCCTCTATTTCCATGAAAATACATTATTCTCATATTTCTTTTACCTCGATGGCTCTTCTTTGACTATTTCCTTCCCAGCCTCTCAAAGGAAGTTGTTTCCTTAAGTTATTTCTTCACTAATGCTCCTTTTCTCTCCCTTCTTCCCTCTCTGCCTTCTCTTTCTTTCACCCTCCTTCATTCCTTTCCACCTATTCTTTTCCTTTTTCTTCTCCCCTCTTTTATTCTCCCACAGCCTCACTCACTCGCAGATCTCAAGCAATGTATCTTCTGTGGGTGATTCCTACAGTTGTTATTTTTCCAGTCTTGTCCTAGGATATCCAGAAGCATTCCTCAATAGCAAGCAAACATTACAGTGGCACTTGGAATTCAACACGGTCCTAAAGGAATTCAACTTATTCTCTACATCAGAAACTTTCCCCCCATTTCCAACTGATTAGAGGTTGAATTTGTACATCACAATTTTGATCAGTGCTGTGTCTGCAATGATTCTCAAGCACGTCTTCCCTGTCCTGTTGCCACTGACATACCCCACTACTGCACATGCACCTCTTACCTGCCCCTCCAGGGCCCCTAACGTGGACTGTCCCTTCCATTGCTACAGTATCTAGCCAAAACTGACAGGATCATTTTCCTAATAATAGTCTGAATCCTGCCACTTCATTTCTCAGAAACTTTCAGGAGTTTCTCCATCCTTTATATCCTGAAGTTGAAATACTTGTCACAGCTTTGGAGACTTCCAATGATTTCTATCTGTCTTATCACTAGCTACTCATCTAGATTAACCTATCTGCAAATGGTTTAGGTCCTCTTGGTTTTTTTCTTTCAACTTAAAATGCCATCTTCCATATCTGTTAGTTAAAATCCTACACATTACTTAGGTGCAAATGACATCCTTTCCATTTAATGTCCCATGACTTCCTTAGCAAAAAATAATTTCCCCCAGTTTCACATTCTGCTTTGCACTATAGTTATCTGCAAATGTGTTTGTGCATTTTTGTCTTGTGGTCACTATTATTTCAGAAGCTTTTTGAGGTCAGTGATAAACATACCTTTTTCTTTTTTTCTTTGTACTCCCATAGTGCCTGGAATGATATATTTTTGGGATATAGAAAATCTTGCAGAAATGTTGGCAAATGAATTACCAGTGATTTTAGAAAAATGATCTGAAATCTAAAAATTAATAACACATAGAAACTTAACTTGAAAAACATATTTTAGATTCAAAATAAACATTTGAAATACACAATACAAGAAAATGAGGGGCTAAGTTAGGTGTTTTGTAAGTCTGGTTTTGCTGTGTCTATTTTCCTTAAATCAAGATGTACTGGATTCTGTGCCATCTAAAAACATTTACTTAGAAATATCCTGAACAATCAGAAAAGGTACATGAAGCCAAGGTGAGGGCTGTGAGAAGTAACAGAAGACAAATGATGACATCATGGTTCCTCTTCATCAGTCTTGCTTATTTTTCATACGACTATTTCACATAAGCAAAGTTCCCTAATTCCAGAAACCTTGAATATTTTAGCATCAAAATTATTATTTTTTACTACTTTGATAGAATTATCACTAATATCCTCACCTAGTAAAGATATCTCAGCCTGAGAAGGTCTTGGATTGCCCCTACTCTTGTCCTTACATTCTGTTCAGCAAAGGGGAACTCCATCTGGGTTAGGCAAGCAACTCTGGCATCACCCTAACTGTCCTCAGCCCCCTCTCATGACCTGTATGTAAATCAACAGTCTTGTCAGCTGTACAGTCAGACCACATCGCAATCACTGCGACTGTCCAAGCCTCTACCACCTTTGGTCTGAGTTATGGCAATAACCTCTTAATTCTTTCTGTCCTCCTTTGTCCCCAATTCAGTGTATTCTCTACACGCAGCTATAGAGAGTGCATTCACATGTGAGTCTCGTTTCATTGCACCTCTATTCTAAACACACTAAACCTCTATTCCCAGAGCGCAACCAGAGCCCTTTCCATGATCCATGCAGAGCCCCTATCCTATTTATTTCTGGGGTCAGGAACATGCTGCCAAGGGCAAAGTCTGCTAAAATTTGACTTTCAAATGAATTAAGGTTCTATACTGTGAACACATTAAGACCACAGGCTATATAAAATCAGTACAGTAATGTCTAGAATGGTGTTCTGTGCTCCATGAGAACTCAACATTATTTGAAGATGAAGCAGAGTTAGAAGGAATTGAGTACATTAGATGATTCTTAAATTACTCTTTCCAAGTTTCTTGTTCCCAAGATAAAGACCAGTATTAAGGAACTCAAGGAACAATTTACAGCTATTATGAATAATGGCAATTAACATTTAATATCTAATTAGAATATTTCCACTTTTTCAGACTATGAAAAGAAAAAGTATTTGAAACTATACGTTGAAGGCAAGTCAATTAATTAGATATGTACAAATACTACACTGACATATATTTCAATAGTATATAATTTTAAATTAAATTAACTTTTCTTATTTCTGCTAAAATATCAACCTAAAAAAATAAGTCATTTATGTTACACTGTAATAAAAATTATAAAATCTAGAAATGATTATTAGACAACAAAGTTAAGATCTGACTAGGGATATAGCTCAGAGAGTGCTGGCAAGTGTGAAGTCCTGAGTTCAACCTCTGTTACCAAAAAAAAAAAAAAAAAGGTGTGGGGAGTATCTAAAACTTAGTTTTAACATAGGAAAATTTAGGGTTATAGCTCAGGAAATACTAATCAATGTAATACTTGACAGTGTTATAATACTGCTTTATCACAATGTGCATTAAATTACTATGGAATGGAATAGTCCATATAATCCCTTCCATAAAGTCAAGGAAAAAGTTAGAAATTCCCTAGGTTATTTTAATGGTGCTTAGACACAAAGCAAGATAGTAAATTGCTAACTTAGAGTATATTAATGTGAAGAACAATCCCCTCTCTACTCTTTTTTAGAGATTAAGTGTAAAGAGGGAAAAAAAGAGTAATGTGAGTGAATTTTAAGTATGAATTGTAACTATCAAAAATTGGTATGAGCTCTCTCACCTTTTCCAGAGTCATCTCTGTTTCAGCAGCATGTGTCTTTTTAAGCTCTATTTTCATCTTTTCTGATTCAGCCTTCAGTTTGTTGACTGCAGCCTCATGGTCCCTGGCAGTCCTTTGCTTTTCTTCTTCTCGAAGGAGACCAAGCTCTACCAACTGCTGTTTCCGCTGGGAGTTCACATTAATCAGCTCCTCCCGCAGCTTGTGAACCTGCATCTCCATGTCAGCAATAACCTTGTTTTGAAAAATGGAAAAAAGGGTCGAAGATATGAATAGGAAAGTTATAAAAGAACAATTTTAGAAGTTACAAAAGAACAACTTTCAATAAAATATGAAAACATGAAATATAAAATATTTTAAAAGATCTTTCCTTTTTCTCTCCTCCTTAATGTGCTCCAGGTTTCTTTCTCTTCTTCCTTTATTCTCCAATCTCCTACCATTCCCTCCCAGCTCATAATTACTACAGGGAACATCTTATCATATATTTGTAGCTTTAAACAACACTTTTAAAAACTTTTGTAATTTCTAATATTTAGGTAAGTGGAATATTTCACATATTCTTCTGAAATTTGTTTTTCCAAATGTTCAACATCATATATTCTTGAAATCCACTCAGTGTCCTCCATTGTATTTTTTTATATTGTTAATCTTTGCTTTCATTTTGTTATGTCTTTTTAATTTCTTCACATTTATCTTGTGTTGCTTCTTCTAACTTGTTATTTTGGATATTAATTTATTTTTATCTTTTCCTTTCTGATCTATAAACATAAGACTATAAATGTCTACTCTTTTATTTCTACCTCTTAGTTCAAATGTTATATTTTCGTTAGCATTTAGTTCAAGACTTTTTAAACTTTAATTATTTTCTTTTCCAAATATATGGAATATACTTTTCCCTGGGGCTGCAACAACAATGTATCACAACCTAGGTGGTTTAAAAAGAGATTTATGTTCTCATAAATCTAGGAGCTAGAAATATAAAACAATCAAGGTAATAAGGGAGTTACAGTAGTTCCTTCTAGTGGCTCTGAAGGGGAACTTGTTTCATGCTTTTCTTCCAGCTTCTGATAATTCTTGGTGTCCCCTAGTTTATAGACACATTATTCCGGTCTCTGCCTCCATCTTACATGGATTTGTCCTCTCTAGGTATCTGTCTCTGTATTTTGGTCTTTTTTGGACATATGGTGACTCTGGGTGTGGGGGTAAAGAATGTGGTATATCTTCCATTAATTCTTTGACAATTATTGAACTTAAGGTCATTATATAGTCAATATTTCGAAAGTTTCACATATGAGTGTTAAGAAATGTGTATTTAATACTCTCTGCAGTTGTTGAAAAATGTCTCATATTCCATACATGATCACTGGGTCAAACATAGTTCATTGTCGAAATCTATTTTTTACTTACACTATTAAAGATGTACATTAATATGTCTCACTATAATGGTAAGATTGTCTATTTCTCTTTATAACTGTTAAATTTCCCTTAATACATTCTGAGGTTATAAGGTAAGTGCTATATTTTATGTGCTGATCAGCTTTTGGCTATCAAATAATGATCCTCATCCTATTTTCTCAAGTATTGATTTTGCCTTAAAGTCATTTTTGGTTAGTACCAGTTATTTTTCAATAAACTTACTTGATTTTTTTTTGGCACTGGGAATCGAACTCAGCACCTTGTGCTTGCCAGGCAGGTGATCTGCTACTGAGCTATATCCCCAGCCCTGCTTGATATATTTAGAAATAAAATTTTACTTTAAACATTTCTGCACCCTCAATTTTTAAATATACATCTTATAATTTGCATGTAGATTTTGAATTTTCTTTTTCAAATCTAATCAATATTTGTCTTTTAGATGTATCATTAAGTCCAATTACTTGCATATACTAATATATTTGCTTTCATTTTTTTCTTACTTTGTGCTATTTTCTTTCTTTTGTGCATTTCATTTTTTCTCCTTTTTCATCTCTTATTGTTCCAAATAAATAATTTTTTAAAATACATCAGCTTTTTTCTATTTTCTGGTTTGTATTTTCCTTAAGTGGCAATACTAGGATGCCTCAACACTGTTTTTTTTTTCTTTTTTTTTTTTTTTAAAGATTTTACTTAAAGAGAAAAAAAAGCATGTAAAGGGTAGAGATAATACAGAATTCCAAAAAAAAAGATAAACAATAAGAAATCACTAGTTAATAAATTACATATTACCCTCTTAGAAATAGTTGTTCAAGTTACAAAATTAAAGCATACAAAGTAGTCAAACAGTGAGAGTGTGAACAGCTACGCATGCATGAATCTCTACATGCATTTCTATCCTTTCTGTATTAGAGGGAAAAACAAAACTTAGCAAGACAAAACAAAATAAATTCCTATAAAAACATGAAACCAAAAAGTTGTATAAAACCACAGTACAAGGTGATCTACAATGATTACTGTGTTGTTTCTTATTATCTTCAATAGAATGTCTACATCATCAGGCATAAATGAATATAGCAGTATAATTGAGCATAGCAGTAAATAACAATATTAGTAAAATAAAACATTGTAGACAGTATAAAACTTCAAAGGCAGGTAATAATCAAACCAGAGTGGATAGTCCAGTGGATCTTGTCATCTTAAGTGCAGTTGCCTATACTCTCAGACTTGATACTATCAATCATAACAGCTTTGAATAAAATCTATCAATAAAAAACAGCGATCCAACAAACCAAATTCAATTACGATCAGTCATGGTAAAACAGTGTAGGTTTTACAGAGCTTTAGATTAAGTTAATAGGAAATTAAGGATGATTACCGTACTATATCCTGTTATTTTCGGGATTACTATCTGTGCCTTCAAATCTAGTACAGGTAGAATGACTGGAACAGAATATAATACATCTAAGCAGAGTAGTGTGAGTAACGTGGGTTTTAAATCCTGGTGCACCATTAACAATATAGCATATCAAGGCCATCTATGTTAGAGTTTCTAGTTATCCTTCTCTGCCTCATTTCTGCTATGCTTCTTTTCTGCCTTTGTTTAGTTTTCTCCTTTATTCTACTGCCTGCCCCACTCATTGAGGCCTTTCTGCCACTGTTCCTAAAATTCTGGTAATTTTTTTCTCTCTAGAATATCCTTCAGCATTCTCTACAGGGTTAGATTGGTGGTCACAAACTTGCCTAGTTCCTCTTTGTCATGGAAGCATCTTGTTTCTCCATTAATTTCTAGTGACATTTTTGCAGGGTACATCAGTCTGGGCTGGAGGCCACCTTCCTTCAGGACTTGGAAGGCTTCACTCCAAGCTCTTCTTGATCTGATGGTCTGTGTTGAGAAGTCAGCCGTGATTCTGATGGGCTCACCTTTATAGGTAATCTGTTTCTTTTCTCTGATGGCTTTTAAATATTCTGTTTTTATACTGAATTTCTGGTATCTTGATTATTATATGTCTGGGTATAGCTCTGTTTTGGTTGTAGGTGGCTGGGGTTCTGTATGCCTCACACAACCGAATGTCATTTTTTTTTCCTATGCTTGGGAAGTTTTCCTTAATTATTTCCGTGAATAGCCTTTGTAATTCGCCTGTATGTATTCCTGCTTCTTCATTCATGTTTCTGATTCTTAAATTGTAGATTCTCTTGTCATCTTCTAGCCTTTGTATTGTTACTGCCTGTTTCCTTGTTGTTTTTAAGAGATCTTTCCTTTCATGATCACATACTGCCAATTTGTCTTCAAGTTTTGATAGTCTATCCTTAGTTTCTTTTAAGGCATTTTGCCAGCTTTCAACTGAGTTTTTAATTTCCTGGTAGTCTCTTTGAATCTGCTTCATGTATTCTATATTTTCTTTATATTCTTTATTGAATGTTTCTCTCCTTTTTTTGTGTTCCTCCCTTCTTTTGTCTGGATCATCCTGAGAGATGCTTCCTGAGTTAATATTTCAGATTTGAGCTCATCTACAAGGTCCTGAAGATATCTCTTAATGTCCATTAAAGCCATGCATGAGGGTGTGTGTTTGCCGCCCTCAGGTTCCCTTGTTTTTCCTTCTCCTGGATCAGTGCTCTCAGGGTTCTGGGCTGGGGGCCTCCTCCTGCCTCTCTCTCCTGTCATGGCCCTGGCTTCCTCCACACAGGTTACAGTGCAGGTCCCAGCCCCCTTCCCTGTTGGCCACATTTCTTCTGAAGCACGCTGGCTAGGGAACTCTGCCCTTTCCTGCCTGCTCTTGTCACTGAGGTGTAAGCAGGCTGCATATGCCTGCCCCTCCCCACCAGGCCAGCCAAACTTCAGGGGTGATCAGTCAGTCAGTGTGTGCTAGGCACAGGGAATCGATTTGGGACGTCTCATTGGGTCCCGGCCAGGGGTACGGCCCAGTTGAAGCAAATCGCACGAACCTGCTCTGGGGAGGGAGTAACCAACTGAAGTCACTGTCACTCCCAGTCCAGGCTCCTCCTGCCCAATTCCAACATGTCGCCCACCTGGTCACGTCCTTCCCGTGGGAGGGGTCTCACTCCTAGCACTGACCGTGGATCAATGAAGGTTCCTCCACCAGCTCCACTCTCCACTCTCTGCTGGGCTCACTAACCCCCAACCCCAGCACTGCCGTTCTTCCTGTGAGTGGTGGTGGGAACAAGTTTGGGCGGCTCTGCCTGCTGGCATGGATTCAAGCTGATACAATCATGGCAGGTCATCATGAAAATGCTGTGTCCCTTTAGTTTTTAGCTGTTTCAGTTGTAGTCCCGAAGTATTTGATGAGCTTTTTAAAGTTTTAATTTCTTCCTGTGTCAAGAGGATCCATCTCCCTCTGTCTGGGTCTCTCCAGGGTGTTTTCTTCTGGCATATGAATTGTTTCTCCTGGGAGGCTTTGTATTCTGTTGCTCACTGATCAGCTATCTTGTCTTCTCTCAACACTGTTTCACATATTTAATATTAAAGGTGATTTTTAAATATCCTCTTGAATAATAAAAGCAATGTCTTATTTTAAATTATGATTCCCTCTTCAAGATTTACATGCCACAGTTATCTTAATTTTTCTCAATTCAATATTGCTAAAATTGTTTTCTTCCATAAAGAGTTAATTAGATATACCCATATATTGATTAATGTGTTGTTTCAACAGTCCTTCTTGCCAACACTGACCTCCCAGCAGCAACCACTCCTTTGGGTCCAATTGCATCCTTTAAGTTTGTTTAAAAAGGGTTGATGGCCAGTACTTACTTTCAGTTTTTACTGGTCTGACAGTATCTTTTACAGGTCTTATTGAAAAGTCAGTTGTTATTTCTTTGCAGATACAGTCATTTCACATCATATTCTTCTGGAAGGTCATCATAACTCTCCAAACCCCAAATATCAGCATGAATTTCTTATGACTTCATTTCCTGTAGAACCAGTGGCTCTAGTCGTGTATGTCTAGCAACAGAGCTTTCCTTGAAAGAGCATTTCTTGTCCATGTACCTCTGCAACACAGCTGTCAGTGATTTTATTCCATGAATTCTTCACCCCAGTCATGACCTTTTGCAGGCTAAGCTTAATGTTTCCATTAAATCAAGTGTTAATTGAAGACTTATGAGACAGGATTGGCAACAATAATGATGACAGTTAAGAATGAAAGTCTATACAAAAGGGATGAAAAATTTTAAACACCAAAATTCAGAAAATGTTTTTCTATTTCATTCAAGTACATTTTATGTATGTCTGTTACAAAATAAGTCCACTTGTTATCAAATGCACAGGTTATTTGTGCATTGTGTCTATACCCTGGTCATTTGGTAGTAGTTACCTTCATTCAAAAGCATATGCTTGGGTATTTACAAATACTTAGTTATAATTTATACTAACAATTATTTTAAGTATTAATGATATGGACATTATTTACATATTGATATTATTTTATAATTTAATACATCCATCAAGTGTTCAAATGGATGTATTAAATGCATCCATCTGACTGACAATCTTAACTGGGGGTTTATAGTGCAAGCATTCTGAAAAATCATGCTACTGGCACTGAATCAAGGCCAGCAGCTTCCTGATGCTGTTGGTCTCAAGCAGGAGCCTAAAGAGATGTCTTTCTATGGTCTGTTGGCCATTTCAAAACTTGGGCAGTGAAATGGTCAATTCATTAGAAAGAAACAGCTTACTACTACTACTAAAACATTAACTTTCAGCCAAGTGTGGTTGCACAGGCCTGAGGCCCCAGCACTGGGAGGCTGAGACAGGAGGATGGCTGTGAGTTTGAGGCCAGCCTGGGCTACATAGTAAGACTTTATCTCAAAAAACAAACAAATCAACTCCCCTCCCTGGTGAGTGGCTGTGAGTGTGGCAGGCTGCGGTGGCCCAGGGCAGAAGTCACTGGTGTCTCCTGAAACTCATGCCATGCTGGGAAACCAAGCAACCACTCCCCTCTCTGTTTTGTTTAATTTCAACATACATGAAAGTATGGACAGCTATTTTGAAGAGAATAAAAGACACTATGACAGCCATTAGTGACTTCCCTATTGTCTGGCTTTGAAGACCTAAAATGCCTTCTTCATTCTGTTCAGATCAGATTTATACTATGTTGTTTTGTATGAATTTTCTGTATGCGAAGATATGGACAACTATTTAGAAGAAAACAGGAGACAATATGATAGATAGTGAAGATCTCTGGCTGCCTAGTTTTGAAAATTATATCTCTTACATTGCTTTCTTATGTCCTGTTTTGTTCTGTTTTGTTGTGTTTAATTTTACCCCCTTTAAAAATAAAAGATAAAGAAAAATCACGCTAGGGTTTATTTTTCAGTGACAATTCAATTTGGGGGAAATACACTTAAGAACACAAATTCTCAGTTGTAACCTGTCTTTGTTCCTTCTATCTACATTCCATATGGAATTTATTTAGATGTATGTTGGATTTTCCTATTCTTTAATTTCCCTTGACCATTCTGTCATATTTTCATTCCTTTTAGTTGCTCCTATATTGTGTATGCTTTCTAACACGTCTAATCTTTGGGAAGATCCATCCATGCTCTTAATTTCAGCTGTTCATTTTTATTTTTAGAAGTTATTTTTTAGAATATGATTGATGGCAGGCAGGACAGGGAGCCCCATTCAGTGCATACTACATGTGGGACCAGCGGCTTGCAAAAGTCTGAAGCAGGACTGAGAATTCAGGACAGCAGGCAGTGAGTGAGGTGAACTACAGCTGTGTTCTGGCACACAGATGCACAGAACAGAAGTGGGTGGTTGGGGCTGCCATTTTATTTTAAAGGGCTCTGGGTAGCAGAACAATTCTGGGTCACTTTATTGTCATCATCCTAGAGTGGAATGAGGGAAAAGTGACTCAGCCATGGTAGCGTGCTAGCTGGTTGGAATAGACTGGGGAATTCTCCTGAGAATTAGGAGTTGGGGTCATCTAGAGTCTGCTTTGGTGACCACCGAATGCCAGTATTAATCCTAAATACAAAAGACTAGAATTTCCACCTTGGTCTGATATGAGCACAGTGGCCTCGGCCCGGCAGCATAAGCAGACAAGCAGCCTTGGTCTGTAGACAAGGGCAACCCTCCTGCCCAACAGTCAGTGTGTAAGAGGAGTCAGTGGAGAGGATGAGGAAAGGCTGTGCAACATCAGAAAGGAGCAACTGTATACAGATCTGAGTGCTCGGATTTTCCCTACCTGAGGGTGCCACAGTAACTGGGAAAGCTCCATAGAGACAACTATGTCTGCTACCAAAGAAATGGATGATGAATCAAATAGACAGCAATGCCTCATCCTTAATAAATTAGAAGGCACGATCCTGGGACAGACACAAAAACCAAGAACTCCTATACGCAGAAGATGTTTCTGAAGAACAGATATTTCCTAGGGATGCCCTGACAGGCATCAACACAGAAAAAAAAATAGGAAATGATAAGATACATAAGGAAAACCCACACACAGACCTCACAGGACAAGCCTAAGGGACAATGAGGTAGAGGAAAATGGAGGCCACCCATTTGAAATTTATGAAACGATAGCAGCAGAAGTTCAAGAATAGACTATAGAGGAAAACAACAGAAATAATTTCCCAGGTGTAAAGAGATGATGGCCATAAAGAAGGACATACTCAGCAAGTCTAGAGCAGACAGATAAAAAAATATGGAGTAAAGGAAAATGATGGAGACCATGACTACACAATAAAGAAATGGAATCCATTAAACAGATTCAAGCAGATGTTCAAAAAATTTAAAAAATTCCACTGAAAGTTTACAAAACCAGATGAACAAAAGTGAGGAACGAATTTCAGATCTACAAGAGAGGATTGCAGGTAATAGTGATAACAAAAAAGAAAGATCTCTTAAAAATAAGTGATAACAATAAACATATATACACCAAATACATGAACACCCAACTATATAAAATAAATATTAATGGACATGAAAAATCAAATAAACACTAATACAATTATAATGAGGGATCTTAACACCCCACTGTCACAAATAAATTAACTAGACAAAAAAATCAACAAATAAAGAGCAGAACTGAATCAAACTTATGAACAAATAGATTTAGTAGAGGTCTACAAAGTGTTCCACTCCACAACATCAGAATACATATGCTTCTGAGCTGCACATGGAATGTTCTCCAAAAGAGACCACATATTAACCCACAGAACATTCTTAAGTAAATGCAAAGGAACTGAAATTATTCCATGAATTCTATATGATCACAGAACAGTGAAATTGGAAATTAACAGCAAAATAAACCACGAAAATTCCATAAACACACATAAAAACCACAATGAAATAAATGGGTCACAGATGAAATGAAAGAAAGTAAATAGTTTCTGCAACTAAATGATGATGCCAATACAACATACTGAAACTTATGGGACACAATGAAAGCACTCCTTAGAGGGAAATTTATATCACTCATATCACAAAGACAGAATGAGCTCAAGTAAACAACATAATGTTGAATCTCAAATTTCTAGGAAAAGAAGACCATCCCAAGCCCAAAACTCATGAGAGAAAAAATTATAAGGATCAGAGTGGAAATTAATAATTAAACTAAGAAAACAATACAAAGAATCAATGAATCAAAGAATTGGTTCTTTGAAAGACTAATTTTTGTAAACCCTTAGTTACCCTTATCAAAAAAGAAAGAAAAGACCCAAATTCATGCAATTAGGAATGAAAAGGGTGAAATCACAGGAGTTCTTTGGAAACCCATATCATCAATATGTTTCAAGAACATTTATTCTAATAAAATGGAAAAACTCCTACATACATATGCATTATCAAAGCTGAGTCAATAAGATATAAAAAATTCCAAATAACCTCAATTTGGTCAATGAAATTGAAAATGTAATTAAAAACCTGGATATTCAGCTGAGTTCCACAAGAAATTTAGAGAAGACTTAATACTACTACTTCTCAAACTCCTCAATGCTGCAGTAAAATTGAAAAGGAAGCAATATTGCCCAACTCATTGTTAGAAGCAAGTATCATTCTGATGCCGAAACCACAGAAGGATCCAACCAAGAAAGTGAACTAGAGACCAATCTTTCTCTAATGAACATAGACGCAAAAATCCTCAGTAAGAGACTGGCAAACTGAATGCAGCAAATCATTAAGAAGACTATACACTATGACCAAGTAGGGATTCATTCTAGGGATGCATGAATGGTTCAACATATACAAATCAATAAGTGTAATACATAATACCAACACAGCCAAGGGCAAAAATCACATGATAATCTCAAGAGACACAGAGAAAGCATTTGATAAAATCCAACCCCCATTCATGATAAAAAAAAATCCTGGAAATTTAGAATAAACGGTCTTTATTTCAATCTGATAAATGTCATCTAGGGAAAACCAATAGTCAGCAGCATAATAAATGGATAAAAGTTGAAATATTCTACTCTAAGATCAGGAATAAGACAAGAATTTCCACCATCACCACTCCTATTCAGTATAATTCTGGAAACATTGGCCAGACCTATTAGACAAAAGAAAGAAATAAAAGGAATAAAGCAAGGAAAAAAGAAGTTAAATTGTCATTATTTGCAGGTGAAAGGATACTCTACATAGAAGATCCCCAAAAATCCACTAAAAAACTGCTGGATTTTATAAGCAAATTCAGTAGCATAGCTGGATATGAAGTCAACACTCAAAAATCAATCACATTCCTGTACTCAAACAACAAACTCACTGAAAGAAAAATTAGGGAAACAATCCCTTCACAATAGCATCAAAAATAAAAATGAAATACTTAGGAATCAATCTAACAAAGGAAGTAAATGATCTGTACATTGAAACCTACAGTACTCTGAAAAGGGAGTTGGAAGAAGATATCAGAAAATGGAAAGTTATCCTTTGCTCTAGAATAGTAAGAACCAACATAGTGAAAATATACTCCCAAAATTGCTCTAGAGATTTAATGCAATCACAATCAAAATACCATTAGCATACCCCACAGAATGAGGGAAAATATTTCTAAAATTCATTTGGAACTGAAAGAGACCTAGAACAGTCAAAGCTATTCTGGGCAACAAAGATAAGTCAGGGGCTTCACTATTCCTGACTAGAAATTATACTACATAGCCACTGTGATAAAAACAGCATAGTACTGGCAAAACACAGACATGAGACTCAAAGGAACAGCCTATAAGATGCAGATGCAACTCCAAATACGCTCAGCCATCTTATCTTGACCAAGGGGCCAAACACATTCCTGAAAGATAGCCTTTTTAATAAATGGTGCTGGAAAAACTGGCTTTCCACATGCCAAAGACTAACACTAGATCCATGTCTAGCATCATGCACTAAATTAAAATCAAAATGGATGAAAGATCTCAATACTAAAACAGAAACACTGTTTTTTGGAAGACAGAATGGGTAGGACTCTGGAAGACACAGAAGTATGCAATGACTTTATGAACAAAACGCAGTCACACAAGAAGGATCACCAAGAATTAGCAAGTGGGATTTCACTTTATTAAAAAGCTTTGTGCAGCAAAAGAAATCACCAACAAAGTGAAAAGACAACCCACAGAGTGGGCAAAATTTTTTGCTAGCTGTTCTTCAGACAAGGGACTAAAAAAACCAGACCCTCCAATGCAAAGACCCAGTCAAAAAATGGGCATACAAGATGAATAGATACTTCTCAGAAGAAGATATACAAAAGGCAAATAAGTGTATGAAAAAATTGCTCAACATCACTGATCATTCAAGAAATCTAAATTAAAATAACACAGATTACATCTCATTCTAGAAAAATGGTTATTATCAAGAAAACAGCTAATAAATGCTGGCAGGGGTGTGGGTAAAAAGGAACACTTCTCCACTGTTGGACAGAGTGTAGGCTGGTACAACCACTGTGTAAATCAATATGGAGATTACTTAGAAAACTAGGATTAGAGGTCCTATTTGATCTAGCAATTCCCCTTCTGGATATTCCTGGAAGAATTAAAAGCATTGTACTTCAGAGATATATGCACATCGATGTTTATAATGGCATAGTTTGTAATAGCTAAATCTTGAAATCTTGAAATCAACCCAAATGGCCATCAACTCATGAATGGATAAAAAAGATGCTTTTTTAATATGATGCAGTATTAGCCACCATGAAAGATAAAACTGAGATGCTTATAGCTAAATGTATGGACCTTGAGACCATAATTGTAAGTGAAATAAATCAGACACGCATGAGTAAATATCACATTATCTCTTTGGTATGGGAAACTGAAGTCATAAATGAAAACCAAAACGTACAATAGATACTGTGAAACACAAAGAAACTTTTCAAAAGGAAGAGGGAAAGTACAGAGTGGGGAGAGGAAAAGGAAGGAAGGGGAACAAAAAATCAGAAAAGGAGAGGAAGGGAGTTTGAAAGGAGGGGAAAAGAATCAAGACATATCATGTACCAAAAAAGGTCATGTACAAATACAAATTCTGTATAATGAATGTGATCACCATGTATACTTAAATTGTACCAATAGGGCCGGGTATTTAGCTTAGCGGCCTAAGCGCCTGCCTCACAAGCGCAAGGTCATGAGTTTGATCCCCAGTACAAAAAAAAAAAAAAAAAATTGTACCAATAAACTGAGATAAAAGTTAAAAAGATATAATTTAAAACTAATCTCATTTCTACTTTGTAAAATACATTTAAAATTTATCTATATATTACATACTAAATATGATTCTTTTCTATTCACTGGCTAATAATTCCAGTTAAAGACTTGGCAGGACTTGTTCAGTTATTCATAATTTTTGAAAGCTGTGGTCCATAGCTTTGTTTTTTTGTTTTGGTGTTTTTTGTTTTTTTTTTTAAATGTGAGCTCCTATTTCTTAGAGCTTTATGTGTTAGAATTGACAGTGGTTTCTCCAGCAATCATGTCATTCTGATACAACCTGGAAATATTAGCATAATGTTAAAAAGTTCTCAGCTTCAAATTTTTCACCATATTGTAATATTATGAATTCAGGCAGAAGATTTTTATGAG
This sequence comes from Hydrochoerus hydrochaeris, assembly GCA_004027455.1. Classification (NCBI taxonomy): domain Eukaryota; kingdom Metazoa; phylum Chordata; class Mammalia; order Rodentia; family Hydrochaeridae; genus Hydrochoerus; species Hydrochoerus hydrochaeris. Next base: position 149,971 of record PVLA01000679.1, on the reverse strand, counting down.
AATTAGTCTATATTCAGGCATTTTCAGGTGCAACTCACACTCCAGGCTAAGACTTGAGACAGATAAATTTCATTTCCCACTTACTGACTGTCATTTCACCCATACTCTAAAATTATGGTCCATTACACATGTTAGTCAGCTACATGATTATTTATTGTAAGCAGACAGGCCCTGGGTTTTTTAATTTTATTTTTAGGTTCCTGACATACCATAATAAAAAACAAAACAGCCACAAAACTAAGGTTCATTTTTATTCAGAAAAGTTTGTCAAAGTAACAGCTTCCTTCAGTGCTCTGCTTATATCTCAAGGTTTCTGTTTTGTTTTTGGTCTATGAGTATCCTAACTAGTCTAACAGCTTATGAATACACTAAAAATATTATCTTGTGAACATTTTCAAGTCTATACTTTTGAGCTATTTTCAGAGGAAAAGCCGTTTAGAGAACCAAATCAGGCTTAAGAAAACATCTTAATGCACTAAGCTTATGTATTAGCTATGAATGCAATATTTTCTAGAACACAGTGATAGCTATTTTATGTATGATGTATTTTCAACAAGCATTGCATAAACCGAGAAATCACTGACTACAAATCAGAAAATCTAAAAGCAGCAGTAATGCAAAGTAACATTAGAATGCTGAGAACAAGAATAAAAAGCTAAATGTTAATAAATAGCTTTAATAATTTTCCTCTGAAAATAGCTAAAAAGCATAGACTTGCACATGTTTACAAGATGATATTTTTAGTGTATTCATAAGGTTTTAAAATAGGATACTCAGAGACCAAAAACAATGGAAATAATCAAAACAATAACTACATTTAATGAAAATATTACATTCTTCCTGTTTTGAATGATTACTATTTTTATCTAATTTTAATTGTTGAAATTTTAGCATTAATTTTATACCAGGCACTTTACATAGATACACATGTTTTTTAATTTTGCAATAACCTAGCATGAAAGGTATTATTATTAATATATAAGTTTTTCCCTTACTTTGGATTTTGATCACTAGCTCAAATATTGCCCCTACTCCTTTCTTTACATTAGATTGGATAGCTGGAGCAACACATTTATGCAGAAGAAAATGCTTAATAAGAACAAACCTGAGGCCCAGAAAGTGAGGCTGATAGGGTGTTCCATTTTTATCTACTTCACTAAAAATTCTGACTTAAAATAACCTCAGAAGAATGTGCATGAGGATTTTACATCAAAGGCTGATTCTCTCATGTATGGAAAGGGTCTTTTTTTTCCCCCTGAAGTAAATGTATGTGATGTTTTAAATCTTATTTATTTGTCTATTTGGTACATTTGGTATCTGCATCTTATATATCTACAGACTAATTCTCTTTGAAAATATTGTCTTGATGTTTATTTCTTGTTTTATAATAATTCCTTCAAACTAAATAATTGGTACTAAAAAGAAATATTCAACTTAGTAAAATTCTGAACAGATGACAAATCTAAGAATGTGCAAATTTAAGTAGTGGTAACAGACGTCTTGTTTCTAGGGAGCAAACACTCAAAAAAGCTCAGCGACAGTGAGACTAGGATGGGCTGTTGACTGCTTTTCCCCAAAAATCAACTTTGAAGAACTTATAAGAAGGATGAATTGAGATCATATTGATCACACTAGTAAAAAATAACAAAACCAAACTCTGAGAAACTACTAGGTAGACTAAAAGCAGCCATAAACTAGAAGATATATGTGTGTGGAAAGGAACAAAACAGGAAACTGACATAGCAAGGCAGGTTGGAGGAATTTCTTAACTTTCTATTGTCTAGCACTTTTATTTGCTACAGGACAATGTGATCATGGATATTCGTTTTATTTATAACATTTAAAATTAATAATTACATATGATATCTTTGTGGACAACTTACAATGATAATTTACTTTTAGGGTATATAACCAAAGTAAATTATCAAAATAGCTTTTTAACTTTCTTTTTCCAAACTTCTCTGTAGAATACTGAGTCAATTTCCAGTGTGAACAACAGTATGAGTAAGAAAGTACATGGATCTGTTTCTGTTTCTTTTACACTTTGCCAATATTACACTTCACCATTTGATGTACTTTACTAATTAGGTGTGTGGTGGTGACCTGAAGGAAGCCATCCTTAGTTACTAGCAATACTGCCATGCACTGGCTTTCGGGGAAAAAAATGGAAAAAAGCATACTGAAAAGCATATTAGCTAATTATAGAAGAAATAAAGCATTAAATGACAGAAATACTGAAAGATAAAGACTCCATTTTCTGGTCCTTCTCCTTTTTCAGAGTGCCACAGTTTTTGTTACAGAGGTCTTTCACTTCCTTGGTTAGGTGAATTGCTAGCTATTTAATTTTTATTGATGGTACTGTGAATGGTACTGTTTTCTTAGTAACCCTTTACGTGATTGCATTATTGGTGCCCAGTAATGCTATTGATTTTTTGTATGTTGATTTGTATCCTGCTACATTACTGAATTTGGTTATTAGCTCTAACAATAGTTGCACCAGACCACACTCCCACCAACAGTTGAGAAGGGTTCTGTCATTCCCATAGCCCCTCCAGCATTTGTTACTGGTTAATTTGTTAACAGTGATTCTTTCTGGAGTGAGATGGCCAGATAGCCTTTCATTCCACGTGCCTAGAGAATAGTTGTGGCATTTGTGGCCTCAGTGTTTGCCCCGAGATATTTCATAGATTATAGTTTTAACCTTACCCTCACATTTCATGGTGAAATAGCTTGTTTTTATTATTTTTGCTTAACACATTATAGTAATAGTCTTTGAAAACAAAAAACATCACTGTTTTTTTTATAGCATTCCACTTTCAGCGGTGGAATTTTTAGTCACAAAACTGAATGTAAATATACATAAGAAAAAAAAAAACCCAATGCAGGCACCGACAGGTTCTTCCCATGCATGTTATGTGGAGTCGTCATGGTGCTGGTCCAAAATGGTGAGGAGCCAATAATACCTTTAAGGACCTCCTCCTTCTTCTTCCCTCAACCAAGATAAACTTGCTGCCTGGGTCCCGCGCACACCAAAGTGATGCCCAATCTAATACTAATACGACTTCTCCATTTGGCTGCGGACTCCTCCCCTAACCAGACCTGATAAAAAGTCCGTGCGCTCCTTTGTTCCTGTAGAGGCTGCTTGTGTCTCTTCTGCAGCCCTCCTGTGCCTGCAGTAAAGGTCTATTTTCCCCCTCTTTCTTCTTTCTTTGCCTCTCTATTGGGCCAGAAGACCAAATCAGACACAACCCTTACAAATTTTGCAAAATCAATTATCTCAAAATAGATCATGGACTTGAAAAAAACATTAAAATATACAACCACCATGTTATAGAGAAGACAAGGTCAATTTAGTACTTCTGAAAATTTACCAATGCCAATAAATATCAAATTTCGTTAAAAGGAAAAATTCCTGAACTATGAAAATTTACCAAAACTTACTGATAAAAATGGAAAACACGAATCATCCTATAACCACTAGAAAAACTGAAGCAGTAGTCAACAAAAATCTTTGTAGAAATGGAATATCAAGCCCAGACAGCTCTACTAGCCAGGTCCACTAAATATTTAAGAAATAATTCAAAAAGAAAGAAAGAACTCACACATACATCTTTCAAAAAATATAAAAAGATGCATCACTCAAAATTCCCTGGCACAGCATCAATTAATAAACATGTCCAGTTGAGTCCAAAAAAGAAAAAAAAACTGTCAGGTAAATCTCAATGATTAATAGCAAATAATATGTACAACAATAACATATTGTAGAAAATTGGATAGAAATAAGGTTGATATGTCAACAATAACCTAAAATATAATTTATTTCATGAATACATTTAAAAAGGTGATTATCTCAATACACAGAAAAATGTACAACAAAATTCTCACAAATATTGCTACATTGTTATATTTCAACAACTATTCAGTTTTTTCAAAATAAAAAATGACAGAAATTTGTAGCTAAATAAGAATTTTAAAGAACATTCTTAATTGAATAAAAGGTATTTATTAAACACTCAGTAAATTGTATTTTTTTTTACTATAAAGTTTTAAAATATCTCTTTTAATATCAGGAAAGAGGGCCAGGGGTTTAGCTTAGTGGCTCAAGCACTTGAGAGTTCAATCCCCAACACCAAATAAATAAATAAATAAATAGGAGTAAAATCAGTAAAGACAAAATAACTCCTATTGCCATTACATATGCTCAGGTGCATTTAACAAAACATAGAAGACAATGACAACAAAACTATCTTTAATAAAAATGCTCTTCTATCTAGAAAATGAAAAATAATTATAAATGGTTAGAAACAATGAGTGTAGAAAGTCCGAATAAAGGATCAATATTCAAAAAATGATTTCACTTTTTGTATAACAGGAAAGCTATAAAAATTATTTACAAATAGGATAATAAATAAAATAGTTTTAAAATAAGCCTATCAAAAGATGTATAAGACTGTAAAGGAAAAAATACAATCCCTTTAAAACACATTAAAGAACACTTAAATAACTAAGAGATATTTTATGGAGATTGAAAAATCTTTCTAGGTTGATCTATAACATCAACAGAAGTCCAACTGAAATTTCAAGAAACGCTTTTGAGAACTTTGACAAGGTGAATCTAAAATGCACAGTATGAACATGGCACAATGACACTTCCAAAGAACAGTGCTATGGCATTCTGTACCAGGAATTTGGTCCTGACATAATATTACTGTAACACAGTGTGGTATTACAATGAGATCAGGAAAAAAATCAACTTGATGAATGGAATCGAGAATCTAGAAACTGGATCACATTGGACAGAGCTGGCATTGCAGTATAGCAGAGATGTGACAACTCTAAATATTGTGCTCAGTCAACCAGTTATCCATAAAGGAAAAAAATACAATCAGAGTCACAGAAGATAAAAATCAATTCTCTCCATTCCCAATTTTGAAAGAGAAATAAAACATGCCTACACAGAACTTGCACACGAATGCCCACAGCAACACTATTCATTATAGCTCAAAGTAGAAGCAACCCAAAGGTCTATCAATTGATAAATGAATAAGTGTATCTATACAATGTAATGTTAGTCAGTAATAAACAATGCACCTAAAACAAATTTGAAAACAACTTAAGTGAAAAAATCCAGGAATTATAAACTGTATGATTTCACTTATATGAAACATTAAATATTTGGAATAGGCATGATACAGATATAATATTAGGTGGCTGTCTAGGCTTTCAGGTATCACATGGAAAGGATGGATGACTTTATGAGATGGTGAAAAACTTCTAAAATTGATTGTGGTAAAGGTTGTACAACTCTGTGAATACAGTGTCCTTCTGTATCTGCAGTGTCAGTTACTCATGGTTAATCATGGTATGAAAATATTAAACAGAAATAAACATCAATTAAAATTTTCACTGTAATACATTATTATGAATTGTACTATCTTATAAATTGTTGTTAATCTCTTACTGTGCCTAATTTACATTAACTTAATCTTTGGTTTATAGGAAAATATGAAGTGTACTTAGGGTTTGATACTATCCATTGTTTCAGCCATCTGTAAGGATATTATATAGTGAAAACCATTAAATTGTAGTAAAAACAAATAAGTAGTATTTTATAGAAATCACATATCATGTAGTTATTTTAAAAATCATTCATTAGAGACCAAATGTGGATGACAAAGTTTTAAAAAATATGGTGAATGGTTTTAAGAAGTCAAAAAAAATTTTTTCTCTACCTTCTTTCTTTTCTCTACTTTTTCTTTTCTTTCATTGATTCTTTTTTCTTTCTTTCTGCCCTCCTTCACTCCTCCCCCTGCCAACCTCTCTTTCCTCCTCCTTTCTTCTTTCCTTCCTCCCTTTCTTTACTTATGGAAATTTAAATAGTGTTCAAATCTGGTAGGACTGATGTTTTTGAGTTTTTTATATATTCTCAATAGTAATCCTTTGTCTAAGGAACAGCTGGAAAACCCTTTTTCCCACGTTATGAGTTGCCTCTTCATGCCATTGGTAGTTTCTCTTACTGCACAAAAGCTTTTTAGTAAGGTGAGATCCAAGTTGTTGGCTCAATGAAATAGTTCCTGTGCAAAAAAGGGTTTTCTTCATAAAGTCTTTGCCTAGACCAATGTGTGCAAGAGTATTACCTACTCTATCATTCTACTGATTTAATGTCTCTATTTTAATATTTAGATCTTTAATCGATTTCAAATTTCATTTGCCACATGATGAAAGATACGAGTCCAATTTTAATCTTTGGCATGGGTAAAGCCAGTTTTTTCCAGCACCATGTACTAAGGAGGCTATCTTTCTTCTAGGGAATGTGTTTGGCATCTTTGTCAAAGATAAAGTGGCTGAGTACAACTTGAGTTGTTTCTGCACATTCTGATCTATTCCACTTATCTTTGGGCCTGTTTTTTCCCCCCACTACCACATTGTTTTTATTACAGTGGCTTTATAGTATAAATTCAAGTCAGGGATTGTGATGCTCCCTGCCCTGCTTTTGCTGCCTAGAATTGCCTTTGCTATTGTAGGTCTCTTCTCACCCCAAATGAATTTTAGGATTGTTTTCTGGAATTCTGTGAAATATGCTATTGAAAGTTTGATTGGAATTGTATTAAATCTATGTAACAGTTTTGGAAGTATGGCCATTTTCACTATATTGGTTCTTCCTACTGAAGAGAAAGGGGTGTTTTTCCATTTTCTGATATCATCTTCAAACTCCCTTTTCAGAGTACTGTAGTTTTCAATGTAGAAGTAGAGGTCTTTTATGTCCTGCATTAGATTGATTCCTAGGTTTGTTTGTTTGTTTGTTTGTTTTGCATGCTATTGTGAAGTATTGTTTTCCTACTTTCTCTCAGTGAATTTGTTATTTGTGTACAGGAATGGTATTGCTTTTTGAGTGTTGACTTTGTATCCAGCTATGATACTGAATTTGCTTATTAAATTTAGTTGTTTGTTAGTGGAGTTTTTGGGATCTTCTATGTACAGTATCATGTCATCTGCAAATAATGATAATTTTTTTAAAGACTAAAATCAAACAACATAAAACTGAATAAACCCAATGAAAACAGAAAAATGAAAAGAATATAGGACTTCAAAACAAGATAATAGAAAATCAACAATGGCTACCATGATGCTTCTTGATTTCTTTAAAATACTTGTTCATATCATCAGACATAATAAAATCAAACAAAACAAAACAGAAAAAAAATCAAGGCAAAACAATGAAAGCATTATAGGACTTCAAAACCAGATAACAGGAAATCAACAATGGTTACCACAATGTATCTCATTATCTTCAAAATAGTTTACCATACCATCAGACATAATAAAATCAAACAAAAGAAGACAGAAAAAACCCAAACAAAACAAAACAATGGAAATGATATAGGACTTCAGAACAAGATAATAGGAAATTAACAATGGCTACCAACTTCCCTTTTTAGAATTTTCCTCCCCTATCACTTTCATAATATTTATAATACATTTTGGATCTCACTAATTCCATCAGTTTTTCATGCTAGGGAGATAACAGGATGTTCACTCGTGAATCCAAACCATTTCACTCATGAGCATGATCTCAAGTTGCATCTATTAACCTGTAAGAGTCTCAAAATTATCAAATTTAGAATGAGTAGCTTTCCATTGTATAAAAATATCATATCTTTCTTATCCATTCTGTGGTTGATGGGAAAACTAGCTCAGCTTTTTTCTGGTTTCCTGTCACATGGAACACTGTTTTCTCTCCTTCAACTTTCAGTTTAGGAATTTCCTTTTGAGTTAAATGTGTTTCTTGTATACATCATATTGATGGATCTTGTTTCTTGATCTACTCTCCCTGTGTTTCTTTTTATTGATGAATTGAGGCCATCTACATTAATGGATATGATCAACATGTATTGGTTTGTCTCAGCCATGCAATCCTCCTGCCACTGGCCCCCCACTTTCACCTTCTGTTCAGTTACCTGCCCTGCTCAGCAATACCCTTCTGCTCTTGAATCTGTTTAATGCACTGTAATTCCATTTCTATTTAATCTTTTAAAGGACCAACACTTCAATTCATCAATTCTTTATATTGTTTTCTTAAATGCATTTGGTAGTATTGGTTCTCTTTCAAACCATGATCATCTTTATCTCTAGGAATAACCTTCAGCTCTCTTTAGAGGTTTGGTTTGGTGGTTATGAATTCCTTCAGTTTTTTTTTAACATAGATGTATCTTATTTCTCCATTAGTTTTGAAAGATATTTTTGCTGAGTACATCAATCTGGGTTGGAAGTTGTTTTCCTTCAAAACTTTAAATACTTCACTCCAAGCTCTTTTTGATTTGATGGTTTGTGTTGAGAAGTCTGAGTGATTCTGATGGGTGATCTGTTTCTTTTCTCTGAAAGCCTTTACTACTCTATTATGCAGAATTTCTGGGGTCTTGATTACTATATGTGTGGGTGTACATTAATTTCAGGTATGGATAGTTGGAGTTTTATATGCCTTACTTATCTGTGTGTCAGCTCCTTTTCCCATGTTGAGTAGTATGCTGATATTATGTCTTTAAATAGTTTTTTTAAGGTCATTTGTATTGAACCCTACTTTTTTGCTGACACCCGTCTTAAATTATTTTTCTTTGCATTGTCTTGCAATCATTGAATTGTTATTTCCTGGTTCTTTGTTATTTTTAAGAGATTTTCTCCTTTCACAGTCACTAGCTGCCATCCTGTCTTCAAGCTCTGGAAGTCTATCTTCACTTTCTTTCAAGCAGTTTTGCCAGCTTTTAATGGAGTTTTTAATTTCCTGGATATCTCTTTGAATCTGTTTAATGCACTGTAATTCCTTCCTATATTGTTAATTCAAGGTTTCCATCATTTTCCTATAATCCTCTATCTGTCTTCTTTAGATATGCTCAGTAATTCTTTAGGTTTGCAATTTCTTCTTTTACCTGAGATATTACTTCTGATGTAATTACTTTTACAGCTCATGAAGTTGTTTTTTTACTTTGGATGCTATTCCTTCAGAGATTTAAGGTGTGTAACTTCCAATTTCTTCCACATATATATCTCCCAGACTTGTTCTGTGTGGGTTGGAGATCTGAGACTGCCTTTTGCTCCTTAGTCTTGACATTTTCTGGGTTCCTCCAGACATGCTGGTTGTGGGGTCCCAGGAACTTCCCACACTTGCTGCCCCTCCACAGTGTAGGTGTATGGGCCAGGTGCCTAGGTTTCACTAAAGCGAGGTTCCTGGGGAAGCACTGGGGCCTGGGGTGGATTTCTGAAGATCCATGCAACTACAATGAGGCTTCCCCAATGGCCGTGGGTACACAATGGTGGGCTGCTTCTTCACTTGGCCTATGTGGCTACACTGGGACTCCCCTGATGGTGGCAGGCAAAAAGGGGCACATCTGATTCTCCTACCCTGCACTGGCTGCCAGCAGGAAGCAAGTGTCTCCAATGGTGGCCTCTGGGCACATGGGACATGTGTGGCAGTTTCTCCCTGCCTGTGCTGGTTACCTGAGGGAAGGAAGCATCTCAATGTTGGTAGGTGCACAAAAACATGTCTTGCTGTTTCCAATAATGATAATTTAACTACTTCCTTTCCCATCATTATTACATTTACTTCTTTCTCTTACCTAATTGCTCTGACTAAAGTTACCAGGATTATGTAGAATGAGAGTGGAGTATATCTTTGTCTTGATCCTTATTTTAGAATGAAAACTTTCAGTTTTTGTCCATTTAGTATGTTGCTATTTGTTGGTTTTATTGCATTGAGAAAAAGACCATCGATTCCAATTTCTATACGGTTTTTTTATCATGAATGGATGCTGGACTTTGTCAAAAACTTTCTCTGTATCTATTGAGATCATATGGTTTTCATACTTGACTCTAGATATGGTGCATTACATTTATTGATTTACATATGTGGAACCATTCTTGCATTTCTAGGATGAATCCTACTTGGTCATAGTGTATAATCTTGATGATTTGCTGCATTCTGTTTATCAGTATCTTACTGAGGATTTTTACACCTGTGTTTATTAGCGACATAGGCCCATAGTTCTCTTCCTTAGTTGAGTCCTTCTGTTTTTCATATCAGGGTAATACTAGCTTCAAGGAATAAATTTGGTAGTATTGGTTCTCTTTCAAATTTATTAAAGAGTTTAAGAAGAAGTGATGCTGAGTCTTCTCTAATTTCTTGTAGAATACAGTGGATACTCTCTTGGGGCCTGGGCTTTTCTTTGTTGGTAAGCTTTTTATTACATCTTCAATTTCATTAATTGGTATTAATCTATTTACAATTTTTATATCTTCTTGATTCAGCTTTTTAAATTCATACATACCTAGGAAGCTGTCCATTTCTTTTTCATTTTCTATCTTATTAGAATACAAGTTCTCAAAGTAGGTATACATGATCTTCTGGATTTCTGCAGGGTTTGTTGTGATTTTGACCTTTGCATTCCTAATTGTGTGAATTTGAGTTTTTCCGTTCCTTTTTTTTTGTTTGATAAGATTGGCAAAGGATTTGCCAATTCTATTTAATCTTTTAAAGAACCAATACTTCAATTCATCAATTCTTTATATTGTTTTCTTAAATGCATTTCTTAATGCATTAATTTCTGTTCTGATCTTTAAAATTTCCTCTTGTATGAGCTTTTGGCTTGATCTGCTTTTATTTTCCTAGAAGATGGAGGTTCACCATTAAGTTGCTTATTTGAGATTGCTCTGTTTTCCTGATAGTGGATATTCATTTCCCTCTTAGGATTGCTTTCACTGTGTCCCATAAGTTTCAGTGTGTTGTATTGTTTTCATTAATTATAGAAACTATCTAATTTCTTCTTTAATTTCTTTAATTTGTGACCCACTGTTTATTCAGGAGGGTGCCATTTAATTTCCAATTGTTTATGAAGTTCTTGAGATTTCTTTTGACCTTGATTTCCAATTTCATTGTACTATGGTTTGATAATATGTATGGGACAATTTCAATTCCTTTACATTTACTTAAGCATGTCCTATGAGCTAGTATGTGATCTGTTTTGAAGAACATCCTGTGTGAAGCTGAGAAGCATATGTATTCCAATGTTGTGGGGTGGAACACTCTGTAGAAATCCACTAAGTCCATCTGTTCAAAAGTTTGGTTCAGCTATATTTCATTGTTGATTTTTTATCTAGTTGACCTGTCTTTTTGTGATAGTGGAGTACTGAGATCCTCCAATATAATTGCATTAGGGTTTATTTCATTTTTTCATGCCTGTTAGTAATTTTTTGTATAGTTGGGTTCACTGGTATTTGTTGCATATATATTTATGACTGTTATCTCTTTTTCTTGATCTGTTCCCTTTACAAGGTTTTAATGACCTTTTTTGTCTCTCAATCAGTCTTGGTTTGAAATTCACTCTATCTGTAAACAGAGTATCTATCCTTAATTTTTTTTTGAGGGGGGGTTCCTGTTACATGGTGTATTGTTTTCCATCCTTTGATTTTCAGTGTCTGAATTGCTTTTTGAATTAAATGTTTCTTGTATGCAGTATATTGCTGGATATTGCTTCTTGATCCATTCTGCCAGTCTGTGTATTGTGATTGATGTATTGAGACCATTAACACTGATAATATTGATATGTACTGACTTATCCTTGTGTTATTTTACTTTTGTTGGCTTCCTCTATCCTTGTATGATTATATACCTTCATTGGTGGATTTCTTCTGCTGGAGTTCATGGAGTTGTAATCCTTGTTATCTCCTTCTAGAGTATCCTTCAAAACAGAATAAAGCCACAACTACAAAAAGGATATAAACTACGTTCACACTCATATAAAAACAAGGTCAAAAAATGAAAGAGAAAAACAGCAACAAGAAAAGCAGAAAACAAAACCACCACCACCACCACCAGAAAAATGAGAGACAGTGAAAGTTGATTTCCAGCTCTGTTGTCATTGGTGGACACTGTATGGTGACAGAGTCCATATCTCTGTAGATTTATCCCAGCAAGTCGGCAGTAGCTTTTTCACAAGGTGCTCAATAATCTCAGTGAGCTTGCACCTTTTGGCTGGGAGCAGCTGTTAGTGCACCTTCATGGGTCTGAGCTCAGCTGGGATTTGTAAGAAGGATCCAGAAGTCCATCTGAATTCTGAGCTCAGCTGGCCCCACTCCAAGATGACTATCAGCCAATTGCTCTGTCTCATAGGACAACTGAGCCCTCAGCACTCACCACCATCTACTGTAGTATTTCACATCCAATGTTCCCCTTCACTGCTGCTTCTTCCAGTGGAGGCCTCTGGGATTGCCAGCAGTCACCTTGTGTCTGCAGGTTTGAATCATTCCTCTGGCAGTAAGTTCCAACTCAAGGAGAAGGTGCCATGAGCCACATCCTTCTCTTTTCACTTTCTCAGCAGGTTCAATTTATGTTTTGATCTTTCCTATGTCCAAGGAACCCACTTCTTTTCTTCCTCGTGTTGCTATATTCTAGCATCTGGATGGCAACTTTCAGAAAGGCTCTTTTTCTGCTTCTTACTACTCTACCATCTTACTGCTCCCCCAATTTATTTTCTTTAGAATAACATATTAATAATTCCAGTACACATTTTACTCACTTATGGTTAATACTAAGGGCAAAAATGTCATTACTTTATGTCATATAAATGATCAAAGTGAGTTGCCTATCATCATACTGGACATGATAAATATACATATTTGGATTTAGGCTTAGAGATTCAAAGAAAATTCATTAGCTTAATTTATAACACATTACATTCAACTTTCCTTTTGCTGGACACATAACTTAAAAGAGGAAATGTTCAATTTCGTTCATTTTTTTCTCTATAATTGCCTGGTCTCAAGGCAAAAACATCATGAGAGAAGGACATGAAGAAACAAAGCTGGTCAGTTCATGGCAGCCACAAAGCAGGGCAGAATAATAGGGCAAGAGACAAATAGTTGAGAGACTGTATGTAATATCAAGACCAGTTTCCATCTCCCATAAAAACATACCCATGAGCATGCTTTACTAATCTAAGAGGCATTTCTTAACCCAGTGAAGTTGAGGTATCAGGATTAATGGTCTCAATGCATCCTTTGTAAATTTCACACTGAAATACACGCTTTTAAACCATAGTTAATCTAAAAAAAAAAGACAGTAACAAGTTTATAATTCTGCTTTCCTGTGTACAACAAGAAAAATAATAATACATTCCTCAAAGTCTCAACAGTTTCAGCATTTTAGCATTTTTCAAAAGTCCGACGTCAAGTTTCTTCTGAGACTCTTAGCTATGAGCCTCTGTAAAAATCAAAAGCAAGTTACAAAATCCTAAATTATAATAACAGAGGGTAAACGTTTATCACTCTAAGAAGAGTATAGAGGGATAAAAAAGAACAAGACCAAAGAAAGACTGAAACCAAGCAGGCAAACATTTATTCTTATAGCTTCATATGTGGCATCCAGGAAATATGGTGGTAAAACATAAACCCTAAAGGTACCACTATGGCCTTGATGGTTGCAACTCATACAACCTCTCTTTTTGGCTAGCTCTACTAATACTCTGAAGCTTTCCTCAGCAGATATTCCATATTCCTGGCATCTCTTACTTCTTCGGGTCTCCACTACACCTTTATCTTAGTTCTCACAGCTTTACTCACTGCCTTCTTAGGGACTACATGCCTGGGCTCCAAGTCTTCCCTTTGAAATCTGGGTGGAAGTCTCCTTGGCTCCACTACTCTGACATTCTGCCTACCAATAAAACCAGCATGACATGGACAATGATAAGATTGGCTGTCAGCAGAAGCAACAGCCAAGCACCTTGAATCATGGCTGCGGTAACCTTGGAGTATGTGAATGGGTGTACACAATGAAAGGAATCACATTCTGGGGTAACAATTCCCTAGGAGGCCTTTCTCAAGAAAAGTTCCCAGGGACTCTCTCTCCTCAAATGAAGGAGTGCTAGTTTTCCCCTTGTCCCTGCAACATATGGGGTATTAGTGATCATGAAATGTCCTCAAGGCACATTTATTCTTCTCCCTGTACAAAATACTTTTGTTTTAAAAAAATGGCACTAATGTCTACACTAATGTCTAAAGCAGTCACATCTCTTTTGCCCAAACTTTATATATGGTTTCTTCTTGGCCCAAGTTTAAGTTTTTCAAATTCTTCTGCTCTGCATTTTTGCATGATTCTCACTATACATCTCACTAAAAAAGCCAGCAATACCCATGCTGCAGCTTGATACGTCCTTCATCACATTAGTACACTATACTTTATCTTACTCTCAAAGTCTCAGTACATGTGCAAAAATGTAGAAAAATTTCCTGTCATAGCACACATATATAGCCTTTAGTCCAACTGCCAATAGAGTCATTATTCCCAACTGAAACTTTCTGAGCCTTGTCTTTGCTGTCTGCAATCTTGTGAGCATTCTGGTTTTTCTGAGCTCTAACCAGAATCCACTATCATGCTCTGCTCATAGCATCCTAGAATTTCTCTAGTCAGTATCTCCAAACCTTCTACCTCATAAATCAGTTCCAAAGGCTTCTAAACCACATGGTCAGGTACAGTCACAGAAATTACTCAACTTCTATTTGTCAGTTTTCTCATTGATGGATATAGTAAATAATAACTGAAAAGAGCAAAGTTTTAATTTAGCTCACTTTAAAATCTATGATTAAATGACTCTAAGGCAGAAATATTATGTAGGAAAGATATGGAGGATCAAAGGCTGCTCATTTTATGGTGGCCAAGAAGCAAAGAAGGGAAAAAGGGCCAGAAAGGAATAAACAAGGGACTATATATAGTAGCCAAGGTAACACCTCCATGACCCACACAGACATACTCAGGAGGATGTTTTCCCAATCTGTTGACCATTTCTTAATCCAATTACTATCAGGATCAATAGTTACACTGTCTTTTAGGGTTTTTTTTTTTTTTTTTTTGTACCAGGGATTGAACTCACAACCTCATGCTTCCTAGGTAGGTGCTTGTACCACTGAGCTATAGCCCCGGTCCTGTCTTTTAGTCTTTTAACATTACTTTGTAAGTATATAACACAATGGAATTTTTTCTTTGTAAACAACTCCCATAGGAACTTGACATAAAAGACAATTTAACCTTAAAAGAAAACCTTGATCTTTTCAACTAAAGAAAAAAGCAGCAGAAACCATGAAAAGATATTAGTTTGGTTCTACCAAATTGAATGTTAAATGTGACAAATGGTTTGTAACAAATGACTTTTGCACAGGCAGTAGCAGGATCAGACCATATGGAGAGACATGAATGAAAAGAAAGAAATTAGTGCAAGGCTCAGGAGATTCAAAGTCAGAACAGTCCAAAGTATAGGTGTTCATAAAAAGGTGAGTACCTCCTGAGAAACTCTTGCTTTGACATAGGTCTAGATTTCTCCAGACTTTTGATCCATAGGTAGCTCATGATGTCTGGTCAGCTAAGTCAGTCATTTTCTTTTTGTCTGTCTCAGTGTCCATCCAGCTAAACATCCACTACCTCAGTGAATCATGTTAAGAACCTAGACTATATATATAAACTAGTCTTCAGCATCCATTTCCATTTCCAAGAACCTAGACTATATATATAAACTAGTCTTCAGCATCCATTTCCGACTATATATATAAACTAGTCTTCAACATCCATTACCTCAGTGAATCATGTTAAGAACCTAGACTATATATATAAACTAGTCTTCACCATCCATTTCCAATTAGAGCTGTGTTCTAATTTGTATCAGTCAGGGTTTACTAAGAAAAAGATATAACACAAGATATACAATTGTATAAGAAATTATAAGACTGGGTTACAATGGTCAGCCACAATAATGAATAAGGGAGTGTACAGAGGATTGAAGGGTCCAGCCCAAGGGCTGGGGCTTACTGCAGTGTCCTGTGCAAGTCCATATCAGGAGGCCTGATGGGTCTACGATGGAACAATGAAGAATCTATGATGGAAGGCTGAGGAGTCTACGACGAAGGCTGAAGAGTTCCAGGCAGAAGCCAAACAGTCTGTGCCAGAAGCCACGAGAGGACTTCCAAACTGAAGGTGAAGACTACGGCTCCTCCAAAGAAGCAGCAATCAGTTCATCATTTGCCTTTTAAATGTAAGCAGGCTGCTCTCCTGGGTGGGTGTAGCACATACCATCTTCCCACCATCCTCTTGCACAAGATGAGGAAGTTATAAACTAGGGACCCTGACTGCCTGCTGAATCATTTAAAGTTCCAACATACTCAAATTGACACAATGAACATTATCCTAGGGTAACTGCTTATTCTTTACACCTCAGGATGTAGAGTTGCTGAATCACTTAGTAAACTTTTAGACTTCTCAAGTTGACACAATGTATAAACCATAACATCATTTATACATGAGATTTATCAAGGAGGCAGAATTTACAGAGGAAAGTAGGTTTGGACTTTGGAGCAGCAATCCAAGCTCCTGATTTTCTCCTCACTGTTAATGTTTTTCCTCAGTAAAAGAGCAAGTACTCTAACATCAGGGATCCTGATATTATTCTTGCCCTTCTCCAGATGAGTTGACTGGTTGGAATTAATAAGTAGTATAGTATGGAAGAGGATAACATTTGGTCAAGTATTATGAAGTGTTTCATTTAGGCTTTGGAGATCAAGATGTCACAAAGCTTAAATATACTGTACATACTTGTACATTTTACATGAACTATGGAAGGGCTGGGGTGTCACTGCCAGCCTCTGAGACTTACAGCAACAGGCACAAAATACTCCCTGCATCTTCACCATTTCAGGGACCTAAATGGCACAAGAATAAAAGTCTCTCAGACAACCAAAGATTTGAAAAAGTGCTCATCTAAATTCTAGGCTGGTTACATCTTGTAGAAAAGGTTAGCATTTTACTCCATTCATCTATGTAGTTAAGAGGTCTTTTTAGTTTTTTGTTTCACTTTTTATCTTTTATTCACTTGGGACTTCCATTGTACCTCATACAAACAGGACACACAAGTGGAGCTGGTCAGCATGACTTGTATATGAAAGAGACAATTAGCTCATTTATCATCATTACACAGCAAGAAGTCAGTGTATTACAGTAAGAACGGCAAGCCATGCATAGATACCTATACTAATTTAGTCTTCCTTTGAAGATTTTGAAAACACTCCAGGACCATGAAGTAATCCATGATCACTATTTTTAAATATCAATTTTCACTGTGAAATAGTATATATTTGTACAAGGCTTAAGGGATTAGGATAAAACGATGGTGATCAGATGGACATATTATAAATAATTCTGAAAAAGAATCACTATTTACTGTTTAATGGAGGTGATACCTTTAAACTCTCCTTACTTCTTTCTTTTGCTTTAGGTTCTAAATATAAATTTAGATTATAATGTGTTTACTATACAGTAACTTGGTTTATTTATCAATACATATTTTATATTTTAATGTGTTTTTATACAAACTCATCTAAAAATTATCTTTAATTGTATGACCCTAAAATATCACCGAGACTTTTGTGAAGTGAAAATGTTGGGAGATATAACCTTTAGTAAAGGCAGGTGCCAGCTTATGAAGGAAAAGACAAAAATACTTGGTGGATACTTTTAAAATAATTTTGAAAGCAAAAAAGTCCTCATAACCCAGGATTGAAAAGATAGGTTTTTGTTAGTCATGATATATAATTTAAAGATTGTAATACATTTATTATTTTATATAGGTTATTATTATTGCTAATATGTTTTTTAAATGAAGTATTAATAAAAGATATTCTTTCTGTTACATTTGACTGTTGATTCTTCCATTAGGTTACTAATGAGGCAAAACTTCTGATTCTTATTCATCTAGAAATTTTCCTCTATCAAAATAAAATGTTTAATTTTATTTTGTAATGAAAGAAATACATTTAATGAAATAAGTATTTTTGAGATTTTGTTAAAAATATAACAGATATTGAAAATGGAGATTTAGACATCAAAGGACAGCATACACATTGAAAAGACAATATTAGAAAAACAGTGATGTATTACCATGAAATAATTCTTTGGATAGTGTCTAACATATCAATTTACTTCACAGGGATTATAAACTGACTATGGTACATATTTACAATCTAAAAACTGAAATTCATCTAAAAAGGTAAAACAGAAAGCATATTTCACTGTATATCTACACTGTATAATCAGAGCATGCAATACACATTTTGTCATCTTTTTAACATTAATAATTTAAAATTAAATCAAATGTTAAATTACGATATGGTTGAGATTTTTCTTTTCTTGTGCCAGGGCTCAAACTCACAACCTTGCACTTGCCAAGCAGGTGCTTATGCCACTGAGCTAAACCCCTCCTGAGATAATATTTTGGTTATGAGTTTTTAAATATAAGTTTGTATTTTTATAGTATTTTTACAGGGTTAGAGTTTTTCAAGTGTGCCCCCATATGTCATAGCAAAGATAGACAATTGGTAATAGGAGAAATGAGAAACATGAAAGGATTCAGGAAAAGTCACAGAAAAGTCTGGGCAAGAAACCAGGTCTTCAGATTCCCAGGGCAGCATATTTTCTATTTTTAAATGCTACATCTAAGCTGTAAAGAGAATTTTCTTGACTCAACATATCTGTATTTTATCAAGTGGAAAATATTTTTTATATCCCTCAAGTGACTAAGAGACATTTAGAAATGGAGATAGCAGAGCTACCTTTCAAGTAATTGAAAAATTGCTGAGGTTCTATATGGTTTTTTGAAATTTTTCACTGCATTTGTGCCTTTAGATTTTTGTTCAGCTGTTATTTGACCTAATTGATAAAAATAAAATCATTAGCCCACCTTGTAGGCCTGTGAAAATACTTCCAGTGCAATGGGTTAGAGGCTTAAATTCTCCCAAGCATCAAAAAAGTGTAATTTAAAAAAAAAAAAACTCTATACACACGATTCAGGTGGTATACCATTGTTCACAACTGCACTCCTAAATTACACAACAAAGAAGAAGATACAGCTTAACAAACAAGAAAGGCAAGCAATACTTTAATTTAGTTATAAATTGTAGAATAATTCATACTCAACTTAGGAACACATTATAAAGGGGCAATGTCAATGAGGAAAAATATTTTACCTGCAAGGGTACACAGTAATCGAGGTAGAGATTAAAAACAACATTAACACCAAAAAACAAGCACAATAAAAATACTGAAGAAAAGTCCTCATTAATTTATGTGTCTTTCTGGAGGAAGAAAAAAAGTATAAATGTTTCAAAGGAAAAAGTATAAATGTTATGTCACACCAACTGGCAAACAGTATAGGTGCCTTGTTTTTTGTGAGTAATGTCAATACTGCTAAAGATTCATAACTGATGTTGAAATTTCTACTTCTATTTTAAAAGAACAACGCAAATCATCTAGTTAAAAACTCTTGAAAAAATGAGTGAAGAATCGTTAAACTGTATTTTTAAATCAAGGTGAAATTAAAAGGGGAAAAAAAGAAGGTTCGTAACAGCTCATTTTGAAATATCTGCTTCACTAAATATGACCATATGGGAGCATCTAATTTTATAAATTATATAATTAATAGTATTACAAAATATAAATGTACATTGTATATTTTCTAGACTCAAATAGAATTATATAAATGTAAATATTCCACTTGAGAATGATGAAACTAAATTATTGCTATCTTCAAATAGCACCTTTAATAATTTTATTTTGAAAGTCCAAAGCATATGCACCTAAAATGCAAATGCAAATGTATTATCAACAACCCACTCTGATGTAACATTAGGGCTAATGAACAGCCCTATGTGTTCCCATCTATATGTTGGAAAGATGCTATTTGCAACATCTCAAAGCACTTAAGTTATTTCTTGACAGAATGTTTCCAGGATGAGTAACAAGTAATCTATGTGGCTTTCTAAGAAAAATAAAATTCAGGCTGAATTTTTCTTCACTGCAATCTTTCTTCTATAAAGGGTGACATTCAAATAATTGGAAAGCAGATTTCCATTACATTACTACTCCTCTGTTTCCAAGAAAGCAAAGTTTTGACCTAGGTTTTGCTGCCAGTTCTGTATTAGCTACCATAGCCAAACGCTCTATCTATACTAAGTAACAACTGCCCATGTTATATCATTGTCCTTAAGGACACACTAACTACGATATGCTTAAAAAATTCCTATTTGATATTCCTAAGGCTACATGTTCAGAAGTTTTGGCTGCTTAATTAAGTGTACGAAAGTCTAGAACACTCTGACATAAATTCCTGAATTTTCTCAAATGAGTCAATGAAAGGAAGGAGACTCCTGCTGCTTATGCAATCTGAATTTGACTCAGTGGCTGCCTCAGTCAAAATCAATGCCATTTCTCCCCAATTACATGCACTTTATTGTACACTCTGTGCACTTTGATCAAATAGTTGTTTAAATATACACAGAAATTAATGCAGAAAAGGTTTTAAGTCAATATCATGTAAAACTCAGAATCACACTTTTAATTTAAGTGTGCAATAGAAAACATCAGTTTTATCTAAACGAACAATATGAAAAATGAGTAATACTGTTTCAAACTTTTTCTTTCAAAGCTCTTGACTATGTGAGACTATAATTTATATACTGGTTTTTCCACTAATTGTATTTTAAAATAACGTGATTCTTGGTAGATCTCTTTTTGGAAACTTTTAGAAAAGCTTAAGCATCCATTAAGGAATTGGTGAATATGTCCAGTACAGCAGCATGGTAGCCCCTCCAATCAACAGACCTCAAAAGATAACTGCATCACCAGGTGGACCTCCCAAGCTATCCCTTATATAAACTCTTGTTTTATGATTATGACTTGGTGCCAGAGGAAAGAAGTGGTTACTGTGTTCTCACTCTACCCTACTTGTGAAAGAATCCTGGGTAACTGTTACATCAACAGAGTAACTCCATGAGACTGAGCAACACTAATAAAACTTACTATAGTGATTTGCACTTTTGCATGCTTCATTAGTTGTTCTTCTATCTCTAAAATGAAGTTACCTGATATACAAGGAAATTAAATGGGAAAAACCAATGTAGATAACGCCCAAAATATAGTTTCTTAACCCATGTTACAAATTTGTCTCTGGTTACAAATATAAATACATAATTTTTAATTATTTAGCTTTGTACTTCAAAATTATATTCAACTTTATTGTTGTTTCTTTTTAGTTGAGCTTTTAGAAGAATTAACATTAAATGGCTACTTTAAAATATTCTCTGGCCTCTAGGTAAGCTACCCATGCCTGAGCTGGGGGGAGAATCAGCAGCCCCAGAGCTCCGACCATGGAGGGACTCAAGGCACAGCACAGAAAGGCAATTTGCCCACCCTATCGGTAAGCGCCCCTGGCATGAGGCAGGAGAAGAATCACTCAGTAGCTCCCATGAGCCTACTGGTGAGCAAGCTAAGCAACACCCCGCTTCTCTGCCCCCTGTTAGCAAGTGAGCCAGGGAACTAGACATCTCTTGAGAGGTTGACCATATGCAATGTAGTAAATAGGGGGATTTCCTTCTATCATCTCTTTGAAGGCAAATATTGTTATCACTGTTTTGCTTTGTTCTGATTAATGATACTGCTGTATTCAATGTTCTGTTTTGATTAGTTCTAGAATGTCCTGTATTTCCTTTGATTTGGCTATACCTTATTGAAAGAACAACTGTTGTGAAGATAATGGGATATACTATGGTACCTATTACTGTTATGCCAGTAACCTGTTAAGGGTTGTACCAATTTCACTGTATTCTCTCAGTTGGCTTTGTTCCGTCTTGTTCTGTTGTATTTTGCTACCTTCAAAATCATAAAAAATTAAAATAAATAAATAAAAAATAAAAAGTAAATAACAAAACAAATCAGTAAGGTACTGAGCAAGCTGAAACACAATATAACTAAACAGATAATGGACTTGAAAAGCAAAAGGAGGAAAAGAAAGTGTTCTAAAGGATATAACTGCATGTATGTTTAAGTGTGTAGGATTGATGACCATGTTGCTGGGTTTTTGTTGGATCCCTTGAACAGAACTGTTTGCAGCCTCACTGTTTGAATGTCTACCTTGTATGCTTTAATTTTGTAACTTGAACAACTATATATAGAAGACAATATGTAATTTATCAACTAGTGATTTCTTACTGTTTATTTTTTTCTTTGAAATTCTGTATTGTTTCTTCCCTTTTTTCTGTTTTGCTTTTTTTTCTCTTTAAATAAAATTTTTTAAAAATAAAATATTCTCAAGTATATATCTAAAAGATATAAATAGTTCCATGATGAAAACTGGCATATAGGCATTAGAATCAAAGATTAACACAGTGATTAATAAAGATATCACAACAATGATACAGTATAAAATAAAAGTTTTAAATTATTATATTAGGATTTCACTACTTCTTTCAAGGATTCACTGTACTGGATACCTTAAAATCTTCTCAACATTATATTCTTGCATTGGGTAAAACTAGACAGTTATAAAATTTAAGTATATGCAACCTAGCTATAGACAAGTTGATTCTAATTATAACAGTGCTTAAACTAAAAAAAAAGGCTACCTATAGCTGTATCATGAGTACCCACAGATTTTCCAAACTCACTGCAAATGATATGACTAAATTTAGAGATGAATAACCAAAAATGAAAGTGGTTTTAATTAGTGCAATACTTTTAATATGTTAATTGCTTTAATAAATACATCTAGTAAACATCAATCTATTTTACAATTGTCATTATACAACAACTCTTCTTAAACCATTCTGTTTCATCTGCACATTACCTAAAACTTTTTTTAATCAGTATTTAACCAATTTCAATGCCTCCTAGTTAAAACCACAGGTAGTCCCCTAGTTGCATGCTGTGCTTACCCAGTGTACAGGAAAAAAAAAAAAAAAGATCTAAGAGTATATGAGACAGATAATTTATGACAGCATTTTCTATTTTGTCAACCTACATATTCAGAAAGTCCTTTCACTCTTCCTCTTGCATTTCACCTCAAGTACAAATTTACTCCATTCCATCCACTCACTAAATCATTCCTTACATAAATCAGGGTAAGCCCAGACTAAAAAAGGTCTTATATCCAAAATGGGCTCACAGTCCTAAATTTGGGCCATGGGCCCATTAGGCTCACCTGCTTGACTAAACCACCCTCAAATAACTGATATTCATTTGCTTTAAAATGTGGGATGTGAATATATATACTTTCAAATAAAGGTTACATTTTTAGCCAGTAATTTTTATTATTCAATTATTGACTTTCTGTAATTTTATCCTTTTCAGTTTTTAACTATCAGGATTATTGACATTTTTTTCCTGACATCTTGATCTGAATTTATTAACTGAAAATTGGTCTAGCTAAATTTATGACCCATGATCTGCCTCTCTAATAATTAATTGTCTATATTAATGTCTAGCTACCCAGGTTCTAGTGTCCTTCCTTGGTGACCCCCTACAAGAACTGAGATTGTTGGGTTTACTCTCAGGCCATTTGTTGAGCCATTCATTCCCTCTTTCTAGCAAAGAAAAGATAAGTTATTTCTACAAATGAAAATAACTACCTGCAAAGTGTTGAAATAGAAACATATGTTGCCATGGTTACAGAACTACATTTATGACCTAATCTTTATTCTATGCAGTTTGAAAGCCAAGAACTAACCAATAAGGAAGTAAAAACTTTACTAACAATGTGATAAAAAAATCATAAGTTGTATATTACTTTTATTAGTAGACAATTATATAATTTTTGTCACCTTGAATTTGTGTATATATCATAAACTAATTTGATGTTATAAGAATTTTTCTGTTCTGTAGTTACAATTGAATGTGTACAATAAAGTAGATGCTATTGAACTGCTGTTAAACTATATCAATTAAGTAATTCTGCATCATAGAAAAGCATTACATATTTTTAAGAATATATGTTATGCACATATATTTTACATACTTCAAAATTTTATAAGCAGTTTCACAAATGTACTTGAAATCTGTACAGTAAATATGTAGGTTATTATTTCCACTGAAAATGATCAAATGAATGCTCAAAAATATGGGATTTATTGTATAAATCTACGAGTAGCAGGTATCTGGTTGGTACTCAGCCCCTCTGCCTTCACTGCCTTCTCCATTCCACAGCACCACCTTTTAGTTAATGAAAGCTTCTTGTTCTTAGATCTTAGAGAAATTCTTACAGTAGCTTTCCTTTCACTAATCTCTCTAAAATTTTTAAATTTATTTTTCTGGTACTGGGGATTGAACCCAGGGCCTGCACACCAAGCTACATTTCCAGACTTGGGTTTAACTCAGCCTCCAATTGTGCTGGTATTACAGGCATGCACCATCACAACTGGCTAGTTTTTCACTAAAATTTTCAGTGACCATAATGAGTTTTATTTGACAGTTGCCACTGGATCACTAAAACTGATTCAAGTAGCAGGTCAATACTAAAGAAATCATAAAGAAATCTAAAATAACATTAGAGGAAAAGTACATGCTGGATTCTTCCAGATGGAGTTGTTTTCCATGTGTTGGCAAGTTATCTCTCTGACATAATGCCATTTTATTCAAGTCTATAATTTTGCTTTTCTTCAAATTATATTGTATCATGAAATTACATTTCAACAAGATGTTCAAGATTTATTAATTTTGACTCATTCCATCTTCTACTGACTTCCACTAATATTTTAGTTTTCCATGAAATTCCTATTTCTTAAAGTGTCTTTCTTTTCTTTTTTGTATTTTATTTTAAAGAGAATAAAACAGAATAAAACCAATCAAAACAAACCAGTGTAAGAGATACAGGACTTCAAAACATTATGAAGTCAACAATAGTTATCATAATGCCTTTTGATGTCTTCAATATAACTTCAGATATAGTAAAAATCAAACAGACCAGGATAGAAACAATAAAAACAAAACAATGAATACAATAAAGGATTTTAAAACAAGACAATAGTAAATTTAAAATTGCTACTGTAATATATCTTGTCTTTGGAATAGCTTCTTCTGCCATCATAATCAAATGAAACAAAAGGATAAAACCCTACCCAACAAAACAATGGAAATGATATAGGACTTCCAAAACAAGACCATAGGGAGTCAACAATGGCTGAACCCTCAGAGGAGATCCGCCCCTAGATGTCACACTGTGCACTACTGTCCTTTGGACCCATGATCAGACCACTGGCCCTAGACCTACAATATTAATGAAACACCAAAGCACCACAGGCACCCAATTGCATTCTCTCTCTATAGCTATCATCACAGCCTGTGTTTCTTCAGATAAGACGGTTGCTATCACAGTGACTATTCTTGTTAAAACATACTAAATGGTGGTAGCAAAAGGATCTTACACAGAGTGCAAGTTGGCTACATGTCATATTATCAGATACAAGTAAGAAATGTTTACAAATATCTCCAAATTTCTCAGAAAAATTCATTACAAATTAGCCAGTGAGTAATTTGTACAAATATTTATGAATATAATTCTGTAGATCACTTTAGAATAGTAAATACAAACAGAAAAAAGAAAAATCCAGGACCTGCATTGATAAAAGTTTCCTTAAAATTTTTTCAGCCCGATTTTTAAAATTTAAAATTACACACAATTAAGCTGGGGATTTAGCACATAGGTAGAACACTTGCATAGGATGTGCAAGGCCTTAGGTACCCTCCAAAAGTATACACAATCAAACAAACCAAAGACTAGAAGGAGTCTTAAAGAAAACAATACTACTAATGGTTTCCCATGTGTAATTCACTCTCCAGACATAGTTACGCCTATAGATTGTTTCAGGTATCTGTTTTTAACTACTTACAATTATCGTGACACCTTTACATATTGCATGAATATTAATTTATTCATTATCCACAAGTCAACAAGAAGCTAAGACCTCCTATAGATGGTGCCATGTGCAGGCTGATGCCAGCCCCTTCTGCGCAGGCAGGGAGACAAGAAGAGCCAATGTTATTCCCACCCCCATAAGCAACCAGTTGATTCAGAGAAACACAGGCTGTGATGATAGCTAATGAGGTAAAATACAACTTAATACTTGTAGTGTTTAGTGTTTCACTGACTTTGCAGGTCTAAAGTCAGTACTCTGATCATCTATTCAGAGGATAATGGTACATAGTGTGGCATCAGGGATCTCCTTCTGAAGGTGGTGGTCATTGTCAATTCCCTATTATCTTGTTTGAAATCCTGTACCATTCTCATTGTTTGTTTTTTTTTGGGGGGGGGTTATTCTGTTTTATCTTGCTTGATTTTGTTGTATCTGATGGCATGGATAGCTATTTGGAAGATAACAAGATATATTATGGTAGCCATTTTGGATTTACTATTATCTTGTTTTGCAGTCCTGTATTTCATTCATTGTTTTGTTTTTATTGGTTCTATTCTGTTTCTGTTTTGTTTGATTTTACTATGTCTAAGGGATGAGCAGCTATTTTGAAGACAACAGCAACCTTATGGCAACCACTATTGATTTCCTGTTACCTTGTTTTGAAATCCTGTGTCACTTACACTATCTTGTTTTGATTGACTTTATTTTGTTTTATGTTGCTTGGCTTTGTTCTCCCTAAAATAAAATTTTAAAAAATCAAACAAAAAAACTGGTCAATCCTCCACACAAATGAAACCAGAAATGGTCACATTTCACACAAAACAAAAGGAGGAATAGATGTTGTTGAAAAGTTATGCAGCAACTATGATGTCACAAGAAACCAAACCTTGGCCAGTGGATGTGTTTTATTAGATCCTAAACATGTCAAACATATTTTCATACTTTACAAAGAAAATAACAAGAAAATATCCCAGAGAAACTTCCTTAAAGGACTGGTACAGGGATTGATAGATGATAATTACAACAGAAGAGGAACAATGTGAATCTGTCCAAAGGACTCTGCAAAAAAAATTCTGGAGCAGATCAGTGAACACACAGATGAAACATCCTGAGAACCTCCTAAGAAAATAGGAAGGCCAGCAAGATGTTAAGTGTGTTCTGCCAAAGAAGACAGGAAAATGACATACATGTGGGGTCAGTACAAGCAACACCTGTGTATGGAACATGTTGTCCTCATGTGTGAAACTGCGTTAGGTGTGATCATTGAAGTAAAGACTACTTTTGTGGTAGAGTTTTATTTGCATTCAGGAATTTTTTTCTGTTGTCATTTTTTAGATTTAGCAAAAAAACAGTCAATGTAGAAAATGTTATTTATTCTAAACACTCATTATATATTTACTATTTCATTTTACTGATATTTCATTTTCCTGCTAAGCACATATTGTATAATACAATAGGAAAGTCCTGACAAAAGAGGAAGAGAGGTGACAGGTATAGCCTGCCAAACAGGAAAAGAAAGCTAAGCACACATGCTGACAGTGTGAGACTTGTGTATGGAACATGCAGTTGTCATGTGTGAAGGTATAATAAGTGAAACAAAGATTATTTCTGCGTTTGTATTCTCATTGTAGTTCACATAGGTATTTATTTCTGCTGTTATATTTTTAGATTTTGAAAGCAGGTAAATTTTGATGCTGAAAATGTTGATGATTATACACTCGCTTCACATTAAAACACACATTTTATTTCCTTGATATTTTATTTTCCTGTTAAGTACACAATGTTTAACATAATAAAAATTTAAATATTAAAATTAATAATTCATCCACATAAATATACCTCAAAAATAAATGTGGGCATCATATATCCCTATAATGCATTTTTTCTAAAAATTCACCATGGTTCTACTAGGCAGGAGGCCCATCGCCAGAGTAAAGGCAGTGTGACAATGGAAACAGCAAAGAAATGATATGGCATCAGGACTGCTTGATATCCTGAAGGAGATGGAAAGGCAAAAAACCATTTTCCCCTGGAATCTCCAGAAAGAAACCAGCCCTGTCAACACATGCACTTTACAACAATTAGATTAATTTCAGATTTCTCACCCTTTCAGAACAGTAAAATAACAAGTTTCTGTTGTTTTAAGACACAAAGTTGTAATCTGTTATAAAAATAATAGGAAATTAATACACTATTCCTGTATGTTAAATATTTACCATAATCTAGAATGTATTAACTAGTGATTTCTTATTGTTTATCTTTTTTTTTTGGAATTCTGTATTATCTCTACCCTTTACATGCTTTTGTTTCTCTTTAAATTAAAAAAAAAACAAAGAAAGAACAGAAACAATGGAAAAAAGGAAGCAAGGAAGGAAAGGAAAGGAGAGGACATTTGAACAAAAATGCAACCCCAGACATCCAGTTTGCCAAAAGGAAACCCAGAAAGCAACGAGATGAGACAATCTGAAAGCCTCCCATCAGGACTCTCTGAAGTGGTAACAACAACGCAAATGATTGAGGCTCTGGAAAAAATGAAATGCGAAATAATCTCTCAGATAAGTACAAAGACAGTGTCCAAAATAAGGGCCATGTTTAGTGACACTAGAGCAGATACAGATAAAAAATTGACAAGGTTATGAAAATTATGGAAGCTCAGCATAGGAAAGAAATGGGATTCATAAAGCAGATTAAGTAGATATCCAGGAGAATAAAAATTCAGTTGAAAGTATTAGAAGTAGAATGGGCCAATGTCAGGACAGGATCTCAGATACTGAAGACAGACTTGCAGTTAGTTACCAGGAAAAGAAAGATTTCTCAAAAATGGGAAGGGACCATGAGAAATCAATCCAGCAGATGCTAGATGAGACAAAGAAGAAAAAGACTGAGTGAAGTCCATGGAAAAGCAGGAGATATTACAAATAATATTAAGAAAATCACAGACATCATAGCAAAAAACTTTCCTGGTAGTGAAAAAGAAATTGACATACAAATAAGTGAGGCATGAAGAAATCCATTAGCCATGACCGGAAAAAAAAAAAAATCTGTATCTAGTATATCATAGTTAAGATTCTAGAAATTCAACACAAGAATAGAATCTTAAAAGTTGTTGGGGAAGAGAAACAAATAACCTATAAAAGAAAGCTCATCAGAATCACAGCTGACTTTTCAGCACAAACCATCAATTCTGGAAGAGCTTGGAGTGAAGTGTTTCAAACTCCAAAGGAAAGAAGCTGTCAACCTACTTTGATATATTCTGCCATACTCTTTCAAAATTGATGGAGAAATAAGATACTTACATGAAAAAGAACATCAGAGGAAATTTATAAACACCAAACTAGCACTCCAAGATGTCATTAAGGACATTCTAGAAAGAGACAATGAGGACTACAGCTCTATAAACTGCAAGACAAGGAACCCACCAGACAAGACAAACAATTAGAGAGAAGGGAATAAAAGACAGAAGCCAGAAACAGGAAAATAACATGATGAAAATAAGTCAACACATATCAATTATAACTATCAGTGTTAATGTTCTCAATTCACCAATCAAAATACACAAACTGGCAGAATGGATCAAGAAGCAAGATCCAACAATATGCTACATACAAGAAACATATTTAATTCAATAAGAAATTCATAGACTGTAAGTCCAAGTATGGAAAACAATAGTTCATATGACAGGAACCCATAAAAAAGTAGAGAGAGCAGTTCTATTTGCACACAAAGTGAATTTCAAGCTAAGAATAATTAAGAGAAATCAAGAAGGTCACTATATCCTCATTAAAGGGAACAAAGAGGAAGACATAAAAATCATGAATATATATGCAACAAATACCAGTGCAGCCAACTATATAAAACAAATACTAACGGCCATGAAAAATCAAATAAATTCCAAAATAATTGTATTCGGAGATCTCAATACCACACTGTCACAAAAAGACAGATCAACTAGACAAAAAATAAATAACTAAATATAAAAACTGAACCAAACTTTTGAATAAATGGTCTTAGCAGATGTCTTTAGAATGTTCCACCTTACATCATCAGAACATACATTCTTTTCAGCTGCACAAAAGACATTCACCAAAATAGACCACATACTAGCTCATAGAACATGCTTAAGTAAATGCAAAGGGACTGAAATTATCCCATGCATACTATCAGACTACAGTGCATTGAAATTGGAAATGCATGGCAAAAGAAACCACAAGAACTTCATAAACACATGGAAATTAAGGACCATCTTTCTAAACAACCAATGAGTTACAGAAGAAATTAAAGAATTTAGACAGTTTGCACAGTTGAATGGTACTGACAATAAAACATACCGTAACTTATGGGATATGATGAAAGCAGCCCTAAGAGAGAAATTTATAGCAGTAAATATCCATATAAGGAAAACAGAGCAAGTTCATCTAAACAACTTAATTGTGAACTTCAAACTTCTACAAAGAGCAGAGCAGGCTAAGCCAAAAGCTTGCACAAAAGGAAGAAAGTATAAATATCAGAGCAGAAGTTAATGCACTGGAGACTAAAAAAAAATTTAAAAATCTATGAATTTAAGAGTTAGTTCTTTGAAAGTTTAAATAAAATTGACAAACCCTTACTCAACCATATCAAAAAAAAAAAAAGGAAAGAGGACTCAAATCCATGCAATTAGGAATGAAAATGTTGAAGTCACAACAGATGCTGCAGAAATCCATATCATCTATACCTAGTTTAAAAACTTATATTCTAACAAGATGGAAAATACAGAAGAAATGGACAGATTCCTAGATATATTTGCATTACCAAAGATGAATCAAGAAGATATAAACATCCTAAATAAACAAGTATCAATCAATGAAATCAAAGATATACTTAAAAACCTATCAACAAAGAAATGCCCAGGTCATGACAGATTCACTATTGAATTCTACAAGAAATTTAGAGAAGATCTAACACTACTACTTTTCAAACTCTTTAGTGAAATTGAAATTGAAGCAATACTCCCAACTTTATTCCTGGTAGCAAGCATTACCCTGATACCCAAAGCAGAGAATGATCCACCTAAGAAAGAGAATTACAGGCCAATTTCACTAATGAACGTACATATAAAAATCATCAATATGACACTGGCAAACAGAATGCACCAATCATCAAGAAGATTATATATCATGATCAAGTGGGATGCATCCCAGTGATGCAGGAATGGTTCAACATATGTAAATCAATAAATGTAACACCATATTAACAAAGCCAAGGTCAAAAATCATATAAGTATCTCAATAGATGTTTCAAAAGCTTTTGATAAAATCCAGCACCTGTTCATGACAAAAAAAAAAAAAAACCCTACAGAAAATTGAAATAGAGTGCCTTCCTCTGGCATGAGCCAAGAGAAGAATCAGAAAGCGGCCCCTGATATCCCACCAGGGCCATGCTGGAACCCAGGAGGCTGCACAAAGAAGCCATTCGCCCACCCTCTTGGTGAGCGCCCTCTTGATGAGCTCCTTCCTATGTCCGAGCCAGGAGCAGGCCCAGTAGCATCTCCTGTGAGCCTACCAGTGCGTGGGCTTGGAATCAACATCCCAACCCCCCCGCCTCCTTTGCAACTGGGGACAGAGGTCTGAGCATCTCTTGGCAGGATGACTGTATGCAACATAGCAAATATGGGGGAGTCTCTTCTATCTTCTCTTTGAAAGCAAATGTTGTTTTCAGTTTTGATTCATTATAATTAATTGTTTTACTCTTTTTAATATTCTCTTTTGATTGATTTTATAATATTCTGTCTTTGGTTTTATTTTGCTGTACCTAATTGACTAGGAAAGCATTGTGAAGATAATGAGATATACTATGGTACCTATTGCTGTTATCCTGGTAACCTGCTGTGAAGTTCTGTATCAAATTCACTGCACTGTCTTGATTGGCTTTGTTCTGTCTTGTTCTGTTGTATTTCTATTACTTTCAGAATAAAAAAAAAAGAAAATTGGAATAGACATTCTTTATCTCAATCTGAAAAAAGCCATCTATAAAAAACTAACAGCCACCATCATACCAAATGGACAAAAGCTGAAAGTTTTTACTCTAAAATTAGGAACAAGACAAGGATGTCTACTGTTAAACTCTTGTTCAACACAGTCCTGGAAAACTTAGCCAGAGCAATCAGACAAGAGAAAGAAATAAAAGAAATAAAGATAGGAAAGGAAGAAGTTAACCCATTATCATGCTAGATAACATTATACTCTACATAGAAGTCCCCCAAACCTCCACTAAAAAAACTAGTAGATTTAATAAGCAAATTCAGTGGCATAGTTGGATACAAAGTCATCACTCAAAAATCATCAGTCTTCCTGTACACAAATAACAAAGTCACTAAGAGAGAAATCAGGGAAACACTTTAACAACAGCATCACAAAACTGAAATACCTAGGATTCAATTTAACGAAGGATGTTTGTTAAAGACCTCTACACTGAAAACTACACTACTCTGTAAAGGAGACTGAAGAAGATACAAGAAAATGGAGAGATATCCCATGTTCTCAGGTAGGAAGACCCAATATATGAAAATGGCCATACTTTCAGAACTTTTACACAGGTTCAATGCAATCCCAATCAAAAGTCCAGTAACTTATCTCACAGAATTAGAGAAAAAAAAATCCTAGAATGAGAACAGGAAAAGCAATCCTGGGTAACAAAGGCAAGACAGAAGGGTATCACGATCCCTGACTTGCAATTATACTATAAAGATACTGTGATTAAAAACAGTGTAGTGAGCTCCGACCATGGAGGGACTCAAGGCGCAGCACAGAAAGGCAATTTGCCCACCGTCTCGGAAAGCGCCCCTGGCAGGAGGCAGGAGAAAAATCACTCAGTGGCTGCCATGAGCCTAAGGGCACGTGGGCTGAGAATCAAACCCCTCCTCATCGTTAGCAAGTGAGAGCCAGAGATCTAGACATCTCTTGAGAGGCTGACCATGTGCAATATAGTAAATAGGGATTTCCTTCTGCCATCTCTTTGAAGGCAAATATTGTTATCACTGTTTTGTTTTGTCCTGATTAATGATATTGCTCTAATCAATGTTCTGTTTTGATAAGTTCTAGAATGTCCTATATTTCCTTTGATTTGGCTATACCTGATTGAAAGAGCAACTGTTGTGAAGATAGTGTAATATACTATGGTACCTATTAGTGTTACGCCAGTAACCTGTTGAGGGTTTCTGTACCAATTTCACTGCACTCTCTCAGTTGGCTTTGTTCTGTCTTGTTCTGTTGTATTTTGCTACCTTCAAAATCATAAAAAATTAAAATAAATAAATAAAAAATAAAAAGTAAATAACAAAACGAATCAGTAAGGTACTGAGCAAGCAAACACAATATAACTAAATAGATAATGGACTTGAAAAACAAAAGGAAGAAAAGAAAGCGCTCTAAAGGATATAACTGCATGTATGTTTAAGTGTGTGGGATTGATAACCGTGTTGCTAAGTTTTTGTTGGATCATTGAACAGAACTGTTTGCAGCCTCATTGTTTGAATGTCCACCTTGTATGCTTTAATTTTGTAACCTGAACAACTATATCTAGAAGACAATGTGTAATTTATCAACTAGTGATTTCTTACTGTTTATTTTTTTTCTTTTTCTTTGAAATTCTGTATTGTTTCTTCCCTTTTTTCTGTTTTGCTTTTTTCTCTTTAAATAAAATTTAAAAATAGTGTAGTACAAGCGAAAAAAAACAAACCCAAAGATCAGTGAAATAGATCAGAAGATGAAGAAACAACTCCACATACATGAAGCCACCTTATCTTTGATAAAGGTGCTAAACACAGTCACTGGAAGAAAGATAGTCTCTTTAATAAAGAGTGCTGGAAAAATTGGCCCTGCACCTGCTGAAGATTAAAGTTAGATCCGTATCTTTCATCATGCACTAAACTGAATTCAGAATGGATCAATGACCTAAATATTAAAACAGAAATATTAAATCTGCTGGAGGACACAGTAGGTAAAACTCTTGAACATATTGGTGTAGGCAAAGACTTTATGAAGAAAACCTCAATTTACAGGAATTATCACAAAGAATCAGCAACTGAGAGCTTGCCTTACACAGCAAGAAAAAACAACCAATAGAGTGAAAGGAAAAGAAAGTTTGCCAGCTGTTCCTCAGACAAAGGATTACTATGGAGAACATATAAAGAACTAAAAAACATCAGAGATGCAAATTAAAACAACACTGTGATGCCATCTCATTTCAGAAAGAATGGCTATAATCAGGAACTCAACCAATAACAAATGCTGGAGGGGCTGTGGAGAAAAAGGAACCCTTCTTCACTGTTGGTGGGAGCGTAGATTGGTGCAACCACTGTGGAAATCCGTGTGGAGATTCTTCAAAAAACTAGGACTGGAGGTCCCATTTAACTCAGCTATTCCCCTTCCCAGAATAATTAAAAATATCATACCATAATAATATATTTGGATCCTTCTTTATAACAGCACAATTTGTAATAGCTAGATCTTGGAAACAACCTAACTGCCTATTGACTGAGAAATGGATAAAAAAAGATGTATTTTTGTACAATGGAAGTACTACCCAGCCATAAAGAAAGATAAACTGGAGACTTTAATAGGTAAATGGATACAACCTGAGACCAAACTCATAAGCAAAATAAATCAGACATGCATGTATAAACATCATATTGTCTTACTAGTGTAAGCTGAAAGACACTATATAAAAAAGATAGTTAAGATAGTTATAATACTGATTTCTCAGAGCTCATTAAAGAGAAAGGTTTGTGCTAGTATTGTTCAGATGATTAAATGCAGGTTATCTTGTACTCTGAGTAACAGTATGCAATGGATATACCATTATTACCCCCTCATTATTGTGCTTTGAAATTTTTCCCTTTAAAATAAAAAAAAATGCAGGTCCTCATATGTGTCAAGCAAGGGTTCTACCACTAAGCTACACCCCAATAGCCCATATCTCAGCTTTTCAATGTGAATACAAAATAAAATGTAAATGTTATCATCCTCAGCAGTGAAACCAATGGTGCAGCTGATAAAGAAGATTCCAGGAAGCAAAAGATACAGCCAGACCAGCCCCTGCATGCCATCAGAAGGCTTGCTTCCTGAGGGCAGCCAATGTGAGTAGGGATAAATAGCCAGATTTACCCTTGTGTGGCTACTGTTATTAGAAAGCTTGTCTCCTGTGGGCAGCCAGAGTAAGCTTGGAGAAACAACAGATATGTCCCTGCACATCTGCCCCCATCCAGATGCTTGCTTCCCTCAAGTAACCAGTGTGGGCAGGGCAAACAGCCAGACCCACCCCTGTGCATATGCTGCCACTGGGAGGCTTGCTTCATTCAAGTTACCAGCACAGACAGGGGGAAACAGTCAGATATAACTTGTGTGCCTACAGGCCATCGCAGACACTTGCTTCCTCTGAGCAGCCAGCACAGGTTGGGAGAACTATGCAGACACACCCTTGTGTACCCGTGTTCATGGTGGGGGGGGTCCCTGTAGCCACAAAAGCTGAGACAAGAAGCAGCCCCACCGCTCTACACCCATGACCATCAGGGAAGCCTCAGTGTAACAGCATAGGTCTGGGGAGGCTTGCCTGATACCTCATTGCCTCGCTAGGAGCCTGGGTTTAGAGAAATCCAGGTTCCAGACCCATTCCCCTACACTGTGGAGGGGCAGCCAACATGGGAAGTGCCTGGGGACCAGCGTGTCAGGAGGAATCCAAGAAAATGTTAAGACAAAGGAGCAAAAGGCAATCTCAGACCTCCAGCCCATACAGAACAAGTCCAGGAGAAATGGACATGGAAGAAAATGGAAATCACACACCTGAAATCTGTGAAAGCATACCAACTTAAATAAACAACTTCATGAGGCTGTAAAAGTAATCAGATCAGAAATAATATCTCAAGTAAAAGAAAAAAATGACAAACCT
This sequence comes from Hydrochoerus hydrochaeris, assembly GCA_004027455.1. Classification (NCBI taxonomy): domain Eukaryota; kingdom Metazoa; phylum Chordata; class Mammalia; order Rodentia; family Hydrochaeridae; genus Hydrochoerus; species Hydrochoerus hydrochaeris. The sequence continues at coordinate 114,283 of PVLA01000679.1, read as the reverse complement.
AATGAAAGAATTTCTGAGCATATCCAAAGAAGACATGGATTAAAAAAAAAGAGCACAGGAAAATGATGGAAACCTTGAACAAACAGTATAGGAAGCAATTACAATGCATGAAACATATTCAAAGATATATCCAGCTTGTTGGGAGGAATCCAGGAAAATGTTAAGAAATTAAAAACTACATCAAAAGCTAGTAAAACCATTTGAAAGACATTGAGGATAGACTTTCAGACCTTGAAGACAAGATGGCAGCTAGCAATTATGTAAGAAAATATCTCTTAAAAATAACAAGAACCCAGGATATAATAATCAATGACTGCAAGACAACACATAGAAAAATAATTTAAGAATGACAGGTGTCAGTGAAAAAGCAGGAGTCAACACAAATGACATAAAGGAAATATTTACAGGAGTAATAGCAAGAACTTCCCAAGCATGGGAAAAGATCCTGACAAACAGATAAGTGAGGTATATAGAACTCCAAGTAGCCATAACCAAAGTAAATCTACACTCAGACATACAATAATCAAGGTCCCAGTGATTCAGCACAAGAACAGAATAGTAAAGGCTGTTAGAGAAAAGAAACAGATCATCTATAAAGGAAAACCCATCAGAATCAGAACAGATTTCTAAACACAAACCATCAAGTCAAGAAGAGCTTGGAGTGAAGTATTTCAAATCCTCAAAGACAACAACATCCAACCCAGATTGATGGAACCTGAAAAACTATCTTTCCAAATTGATGGAAAAATAAGATACTTCCATGATAAAGAACAACTGAAGGAATTCATTACCAACAAACCAACTCTACAAAGAGCACTGAAAGATATTCAAGAGAGATAAAGATGACCATGGTTTCAGGAAGAACAGCAGAGGGGGATCACCAAATAGAGCAGGCAACTGAATGAAGGGGAAATGTGGGGGACCAATAGCAGGAGGATAGCATGGCAGAGATGAATCAACACATACCAGTTATAACCATTAATGTAGATGGCCTCAATTCACCAATAAAAAGAAACACAGGGAGAGTGGATTAAGAAACAAGATCCATCAATATGCTGTATAAAAGAAACACATTTAAATCAAAAGGAAATTCATAGACTGAAAGTCAAGGGAGAGAAAACAATGCTCCATGTGACAGGAAACCAGAAAAAAGCAGGGGTAGCTTGCCCATCAACCACAGAATAGATAAGAAAGATATGGTATTTTCATACAATGGAAAGCTACTCAGCTATCAAGAAGGAAAATCATGAGGCTCTTTGTAGGTAAATGGATGCAAGTGGAGATCATGCTCATGGGTGAAATGGTTTGGATTGATATGGGGGGGGATTGTTTCATTTCCTAGTGTAAAAACTAAAGGATTTAGTGGGATCCAAAATGTATAATAGATATTGTGAAAGTGATAGGGGAGGAAATGTCTTAAAAAGGAAAGTGGTAATGATTGATAATCTCCTATTATCTGATTTTGAATTTTTGTTTTGTTTACATAGTTTTGTTAGGTTTGGTTTTATTCAATCTTGTTCTGTTTGATTTTATTGTGTCTGACTATATGGGCATTTTTTGAAGATAATGGGATGTATTATGGTAGCCATTGTTGATTTTCTATTATCTGGTTTTGAAGACTTGTAATGCTTCCATTGTTTTGTTTGATTGGTTTTATTCTGTTTTGTTTTGTTTGATTTTACCACACCTGATGATATGGACAGGTATTGTGAAGAAAGCAAGATACATTATGCTACTCATTGTTGATTTTCTGTTTTGTTTTGAAGTTCTATATCACTTTTGTTGTTCAGTTCTGATTAGCTTTATTGTTTCCTTTTGTTTGACTTTATTCTCTTTAAAATAAAAAAAGAAGGTTCCAGGAAAAAAGGGGTGAACACTGAATCCTCAATCTAGCTAGAAAAAATTATCTAAAACTTCTAGTGAGGGACTAATGTTAGTGTAACAAGATACAGATTCATGGGATTATTTAGATTCATTAGTGTCAACAAATAACTAAAAATTTCAATTATACAACATTGTAAGAAAAGAGAGGGTTGGAGGCATATGATAATTAAATCTTTTCTTTCATGAGGAGGTGATAATAAAATCAAAATTTAGAAATATTAGGGTATATTGTTCAATTATACAAGTACCCAAAAAAATGAGCTTAACAAAAGAAGCTGAAAAAGGTCTCATCCAAAGCTGGACAGAAAGTTGTAAGATTTTTATCACAAGATCTCTTGTACTGTTTGTTATTTTTACATATACTATTTGAGAGGATACAATTATTAAAAATAGGTCATAGGGTAAAAATACAAAAAGAAATTATATTAGAAAAGGGAAGACTATCTTATGGAGGCAGACAAGGTGCTGAAGGCAGCTTCTATTAATTTAACTCACCATTCAGGCCATGACTTGCTGTGAAAAGTAATGACAAACTTCTGTCAAATACCCTGCCAAGAAGGTTTGTGTTCTCTTCTAAAGAAGTTAGTATCACCTGTTTTGTGAGTTGCTTGATTTAGAGTTAGAACATACTGGAGAAAGGCAACTGACATCTCTCTAAGGAAGTGCTCTGAGGGCAAGGCTGTTTCATACTTCTCTCCTTGGTATGCAGACAACATGTTGCAAGTGCCTAATACCAGTTAATTGTCTTATTTCTTGTTTCGGTGATAAAATCTTCTGCTTGTTTAATTTCAGTCTTTGCCCAATAAAAAAAGCTGTGCTTATTAATTCCAAAGTGAACTCAATCTCAAATGTGAAAGTTTATAGCAAAAACAAAAGACAGGAATAAGAAATCAAAACCCCTTTTATTACAGCTGATGTGTTTTTCCTTCTGTGTCATTTTTATGAGAATATATTCAGCCAAGTTCACACATTAAATTCAGAAGTAAAGCAGGAGACAGGCTCTGTGTGTCTGTCGGCTGATTTGTGTGCACATGCACACACATATGTGTGCATGCTTTCTCTTTGGCCAGCAGAGACAGCTTCAAACAACCATTTTATTATTTTCCTCCTTCAAAGTTAATTTATTGCCTGGAAAAGAGCTAAAGTTGTTCCTGAAGATGATCTCAGACTGTGCTCCCTTTGCCAAATAACTATCCTTAATTATAACATCATACCCATTGGACACGGATGAAAAGAACAAGCAATGACTCTGTGGTACAGCTATACTCTATGACACAATTACCACATTTGTCCTCACAGTGGCAATACTTCAACAGCATGAGAGTGGTATTTCTACACAGTGAATTTAGTTTAGGTACCAGGGACACACCTGAAAAGTCTCTGAGCTAAAACCATACAATTGTGAATGATCACTATCAGGAAACCACAAAATGAATGATATTATTTATAATGGACCCCATTTTGAAGATGTGAATGAAGGTTAGTGGAGATGAATATTAAAAATATGTAAAATCTTGTTCTAGCACCAAGGTATCAGTAGTAGAATCCACTTCTTGGCTCACTGTGGTGTCTTTCAGGAAGGAACTAAAGAGGACTTTTGTTGATTATATTCCTATATTTTATGGACATGGCATGGCTCCATGGGGAGAAATTATATAGAGATGAAATAATTTTTACATCTACATATCTGCAAAAAGATACTAAGGGAATAGTAAAGGACAAAATCATAGTCTTTTCAGTTATGGGAGAACTTCATAAGAGCAGTCCCAAAGAGCAGATAACGTTTAACTAACACTCCTGGTATCACTCTCTCCATAATGGTTTATGGTCCCCTTGATGGCTCATCACACCTCATTATGTCTCTGATATGTCTCACTACATTATATTTATATTTCATTGCCTTTTACCACTTATCATTAAGCGTGTCTCATTCATTTTTTGCATCTTTTACAACTAACAATGTTCCTGAAACTAAGGAACCTCTCAGTATATGTTGGATAAATATTCTTCAATTTTAATCAGATTAAAATGTGCCAAAACGATAGACAGTTCTCTGCATCTATTATTATTTGGATATTTAATAAACATGCTCTGAATATTTTACAACATGTAGCATAAAAATTATGATATAGAAACAAGCAAAGCTGTGACCTAAACCAATTCCTGCATAATACTTAAATATACTGATTTGTGTTCATTCATTCACTAAGCATCAGCATTAGGCCAGGTCCTCTGCTAGTTTCTTGGATGCAACATAAGCAAAATATTCCTTCCTTTGGAGACAAAAACATAAATAAGAAGGACATTATAGTAGTTATGGGCTAATCCTATAAAAGTTTTTGTCATACATAGTATGTTAGAAACTTGCTAACAGGTCAAAGAGATTAGAACTGTAAATACACTGACAACTCCATCCACCAAAGAACAGATAAATTAAAAAACTAAAATATATTGATGGTATCTGTAACAGTATAACAAACCATCAACCAATTCACTTGTAACCTATCTGAACTCTTCTAGCACTCTTATTTCTCAGAGGAAACCTACTATGGCTTCTTCATGGCTCTTGTTAATCAGCATATCTGTCCTTACTAAAAAAGCCATTTGCAAATGTCTGCTGAAGTCACAGCCTGTTTCAGGAACCCTTTAGCTAGACATACAGAAGTGAGGAAAATAGAAAAAGTCCTTCCTTTTAAGTCTACTTGAGAAATAGACAAAAATCAATAAATATAGAATTATGAACTCAGAAAAAGTGCTAAGAAGTTCATAAAGAAGATGCTTTATTAGAAAATGGCAGATGCTGGGGAGATGATATGGCCAGATTATATAAATTAGATTTTATTCTAAGTAAAATCTCTGAAAGGATTTTAAGCAAGGGAAATTTATAGTCCAATTTATACTTTGAAAAAAAGATTATGCTGTTTTAAGAAGAATCAGAGAAAAAACAAGACTATCAAGATAGTACTGTGGAGGTAAAGAAAAATGAATGGATGGGAGATCTATTTAGGGGGCTGAATCTATAGGATTATCAATAGATTGAAAAAGGGAAAAATCAAGAATGACTCCCAGTTCTGGCTTAACCACTGAATGTATAATTCCATCCATGGTCCTAGGGAAGATGAGGTGAAGGTTTCCTCACTGGACATGTGGAGTATGATTTATGTTTGTCAACCGGCAAAGAGAAGACACCAAGAGACAACTGAATAATTGAGATGAAAGATGGGCACTTTGAGGTATTTAGTGTATAGATGTTAATTAAGATTACAGATGCAGGTAACCAAATAACAGAAGCACTGAGAAAGAAAAGAAAGCCTCAGATTCTTAACATTTAAGGAAAGGTAGTGGAGCTACTGGAGAACAAAGAAGCGATGGTGGAGAAGTATGAGCAGAATTAGGACAATGATGATGAAGTGAAAAGCAGAGATATAACTGAGTAGGATAAAGTGAATAGAATCTGTTCAGTGATGACAAACTAGCTCCATGAGTGTAAAACAGTAAATAAAATGAGAGATACTCCAGCGCAAGCCAGGAGACCCAGTCAGTGGCCCCAGAGATCCGGCCACAGTCATGCTGGAACCCAGGTGGCTGAACAAAGAAGATAATTGCAGGCCAGGGATTTGGCTCAGCGGCATAAGCACCTGCCTTGCAAGCGTGAGGTTGTGAGTTCGATCCCCGGTACCAAAAAAAAAAAAAAAAAAACGAAGGCAATTCACCTGCCCTCTTGATAAGCGCCTCCCTCCAGCGCAAGCCAACAGGAGACCCAGTCAGCAACTTCTGTGAGCCCACCGGTGCGCGGGCTGGGAATCAAGCATCCCAACTCCCCATCCTCACCCTCATTAGCAACTGAGGACAGAGGTCTGAGCATCTCTTGGGAGAATAACTGTATGCAATGTAGCAAATATGGGGGGGGTCTCCTATATTCTGTTTGAAAGCAAATGTTTCCACTGTTTTGTTTCATTATGATTAATGGTTTTCTCCATTCAATATTTTCTTTTGATTGGTTTGATAACGTTCTGTCTTTGGTTTGATTTTGCTATAACTAATTGGCTAGACAACTATTGTGACGATAATGAGATATACTACGAAACCTATTACTGTTATCCCGGTAACCTGCTATGAAGTTCTGTACCAATTTCACTTCATTGTCTTGATTGTCTTTGTTCTGTCTTGTTCTGTCATATTTCTACTACCTTCAAAATAAAAATAAAAAAATTCAAAAATGAGAGAAAAAAAATAGGATTCAAAAGCACAAAACAATGATGATTTTACCAAGAAGAATTCAACTTCTTCCAAGTAATTCAGTAAACTCTATGTATCTATAAAATATATGCATGGAGTAGGTAAAATGTATATAATGGTAAATCCTACAGTTAAGCATTTTTTCTATGCTTTCTTCTAAAGAGAAGAGACAAAAATTAAGCATTCTAGAATATGAGGTAGGCCATTGGTGGTCATAACAGAAGTTTTCCCAAAGGATTTATATGTTCCTAATTTAAAATCATACATATTTAGATTTTACTCTAATTATAGTTTAGCTTTAATTCTCAGTTTCAAATAGAAATTCTATTTGAAGAACATGAAAAAGTATCACGGAATTCTGTAAAATAAATTCTGTAAAATTAAATTAAAATTAAACTTTTCATGTAAATGGAGGAACTTTTTTTTTAATTCTGAGAAATAGGTTATAATTTTCTAATATAAAGCTGGTGCACATTACCTTAAGAAAATCTTCTAATGGATTTTATTAATCTTAAATTACTATTAGAATATTAAAAGATAATCACTTTTTACTTTAACACTTTACTTAACTTGGACCTATGTTCTAAGTTTATAATTATTCTATTTATTCAGCTACTTAAACTGTCTGGTTCAAGGTAATATTTATCATTCAATAATATATAAAGCAAAGACAGTGCTAAAATCTGCTTTCACAAGTGACTTTTTCCACATTATTAATCAGAGAGGGTTAACTACTTTACTGCAAATTAAGCAAATGTTTTAAAATTGTGTTGTTTTCCTTTAATAAACAGTTTGAGTTAATCAAGTATATCTCACTACCCTGTAATGCATCTCAATACATTAACACTGCAAATGTAATTAATAAAAGAGAGGATGCATCTTCAAATTCTTCTTGTCAAATTTTAAGAGACACCAATCAACCAAACACCCAGCTAATAGTCATGGGACTGCTGTTTTAATTAGCTGGTGATATTTCTGACTAAGATTTTCAGATGATGAAACTGTTTTTACTTGTATTGAACCAGCTTGGCCCAGACTAGCCTGTCCCGCAGTGGCATGTATATTGAATACAAATCAGACAGCACAGCTTTAAATCTGTGTTGCAGCTCTCATTTCCAATTCGAGAACTGTACTATAATCATAAGCTTCTGGTGGATGAAAGGAAATCAGCTCTCTGAATATTAGCTAATGCCACATTTGCAAGTCCTGAAGAGATCTGTGCTGTTAAAAAAAATAGATCATTTCGCGTGAACCTATATATATGAATTGCTTTGTACCGCTCAACTGATAGAAGCAATGCCCGTGCTGGGATTAAACCCTTTTCATCATAAAACCTCATCTGGTTCGGAGTCCAAGTCCATCAAACCTTTTTCCTTTAAAGTCCCGCCTTTGATTCTACATCAATTTATTCAAACCGCAGCTGGGTGGCTGAAAACGAAAGGACAGCATCATTTAAACCAACCATGTTCCCAACTTGAAAGAAGGGCTATAATTAAAAAAATGGGCATAAAAGAATGGAAATGGGATAATATTTTTTAATGGTAGTTCAAAGGCCGACAGATGTCAGAGCCTTTGAAGATGTCAGTACACTGAGCAAGAAGTTGCCATAAAAGAGCTTGCCTGAGAGGTGAAGCAGTTTTTTAATGGCTGAAAAAACCCTTGCAGACACATCCTTGTGTTTTTAATTTGTCAGTTTCTGCAGTGTTTTCAGATTAATGACACATGATTATAACTGCATAGCAGACATATTTTTATACTTGCTTAAATGCATAGTTTATTTCACATTCTTTTAGAACTAGATAAGAATAGGGACACTCTCCTAGGAAGTGCAAAACTATTCTGATTGCTTCACATATTTATGCTAATTTTGTGGGCCTGGTGCAATTCAGAGTTACTATATGTTGCCAGCTTTTGTTCTTTAATCGTTTGATTGCTAGAAACATTACAATTCACATGTGGTAGTTAGAGTGTGGTTCACTATAGTCTCATTCTTTCCCTGTACATGGAACAATATGTGCCTAAATAATTAATTTGTGCACCAAGTCATGTCGAAACAAATTAATGTTTGAAAACATTCCTAAGCACAATCTAAACAACCACGGGCTGCTATAAGGTTTAGTAGAGAAAGAATTGCACGGCACAGAAAAATTGCAGCTATAACTATGATATGACATTAATGTCTATTCAAAAAGAAAGAGCTGTAATACTGAGTGTAAAATGCTAAGGGACACTTAAGATTTGAGAGAGCAGTTTAGAGTGTTTGCCCTTCTCAATAGTTCTGGCATGTCAATTTGATTTGTTCTGTGAAATTACCCTAACAATATTCATGAATGTTAACAACATGTCTTTAGTGAGTAGTAGCAAGAAAAAAAAGGGCTTTCCCACCAATGGGTATGCCTGTAACTTATATCCATGATGAGGTATGCAGTAAAAATAGTTCATGGGCTTTGAAGTCAAATAAATTGGACTCAAGTCCTAGCTTTTCACTTAAAAGATACACAGCTTGCATCTGCCTTCCTATCTATAAAAACCGAGGTAACATACAACTTGTCCCAGAAAGCAAGTGAAAGTATCTAGCACATAACAGGTGCTCAATTCCTTTTCCAAAACTAAATGATACAGAGAAAAATTAAAACTAGACTATTTCTAATTGAAAATATTTATACCTCTGTATACAACTAAATAAAATTTTAATGAAAATAATCATTCTTTTATAGTAGATGTTGAAATTTCCCACTGCTTGGAGACCAATAGCTTGTAAATATGGCTCCTTCTATGCACTGCACTCTTACATGGCCATGACTGGTCAAACTTGAAGCACATACCTGACACCTGCTTGCTTCTGACAGCTAATTTGAGCCCAAACCTGCAAGGACACCAATGGAGGTAACTCAATAGATGGGATCCTGGGGCTAGGACTGGCATGGAGGAGAGGTAACAGTATTCTCAAACATGACCAGGCAACAAACCTGGGACATAGAGAGCAGGAATAAGCAGCACCCAGCATCCCAGAGACAGCAGATCCTAGGAAGCAAGAAATCTTCAACTTGGTTCTAAAGATGACTGGCTACCCTCTACCTGCCCTCCAGGTGTCTATGAGGATAGGCACATCCCGAATTGAGGAGGGCCCATTTCTTCTTTCAGGTCACTAAGTCACTACAGTTTCAGTTTCACTAACCCTAGGAACAACATCAAAGCAAGTCATGCACACTTTAAGCATCTTCCTAGCTAACTGTCTGTATTTCCCAAGTGTCCATTGTCTCCCTGCCACCCATGTGTCTAAGTCTTCTGACTACAGTTCCTCTAGGCCTCCCAATAGGAAGTTATCTCCCTGCAACATCCCTCTTCCTTCTTTTATTCTTTTTCCATCCATCAAAATTCCCATTTCTCTGTTGTAATCAATTTCCACCTGATAGAAGCTATATGGCTGGAAGCAATTTCACAATAAAGTATCTATGATAGTTATTTTTCTCTTCTTCGGTTCAGTGTTGTACAGATCTTTCCTTCTATGAGGGTTTTTCTAGCTCCTCAGTCACACTTGGTTTGTTGAATTTGAATAATAGGCAGATAACAACAAGTATCTCATAATGCTTCATCCACTTGCTAAAACACCTGACAAAGACTTTTCTTAGTACATGACTTTCTTTTTTGTGCATGATTGCAGTACATGCAGTTTACAATCATTTTGGGAAGTGAGATCATGTACATAAAACAACTTGTTTCTTTTTTAAAATCCCCTTCCCTCCTCCCTCCTCCTTTAACTCCCTTTTCCCCATTTTCATTCTTGTGGGTTGTATCAATCTTAGCTTATGTTTCTGGCATAAATGTTTACATTCATTGAGGTTATTGGATCCTAAACATGGTATAACTTTATTCTACTTATTTCCTTTGCCCTTCCCCCTTCCACTCATCCTCAATTTCTTGGGCCCTTTCTCATTTGCAAGAGATGCACCCTCATGTGTCTTTCTAGCCCTCCTTTATTAGTCTCTTTGTTTGTACTTTGCCTTACTCAAATGAGAGATATCATGTTGTATTTAAGCTTGTGTATCTGGTTTATTTCAGTCAACACAGTATTTTCCAGGTGCATCCATTTTCCTATAAAAGTCTTAAATTTGTCCTTTATAGCTGAGTAGTATTCCATTATGTATGAATACCACATTTTCTTTATTCAACTTTCTATTAATAGTACCGGAGCTTTTTAAAACTCACTCTGGACCTAAGATCCTCTGTTGTTAGAGCAACAGTGGGACTGAAAGTGCTGGGCTTGGTGTGTAGTTGACCTTCTCCACATAAATAAATGCACCTACCTGCAAATCATGCCTAACTTAGTCATTAGTGGCCCAGCTTGTTTCATTCATCTGGGTCTCACCTTTTCAATCTCTTCCATTGACTTCCTGATCTTAAATCTTATCTCCAACTGCAGAATAATGTAAGGTAGTATGTCAGTATTCACAGTCTGTTGTTAATCTGGCACAGTAATCTGTTTCTGTCATGCAATTTGAAAAAAAATAAACTAACACTGACAGAGTTATTACAAAATATTTTCCCAGGCTGGGGGCATGACTCAGAACACTTGCTTAGCATGCACAGGGCCCAGAATACAATCCTCTCCTGAATAAATGTAAACTCAAAAACATTTTCCATGTTAAATTCTCACGATGGTCATTATTGCCAATGGTGAAGGAGATCTAGCTTTTGAATGCTACTTCCTCCACTTCTTCAAGTGGCACCATCATCACAATGTCTTGTGGCACCACAAGCACAGGTCTGGGTCGTAACATTCTTCCTCAGTGCCCTATCAGTTTTCTCTCCTGCCATTGACTTTGATAGAGCCTTTATCATCTCTCTAGAAAGACTATGATTAGTACTCAGCCTTAATCTCACAGCCATAGTAACCACCAGTGCCTGGTACAGAGTAGGCAGTTAAAAATCTTAATGGAGCTGGGTAAGTAAAGTGTACGCCTATAAACCTAGTCCTCTAAAAGCCAGAGGCAGGAGGCTCACAAGTTTAAGCCCAACCTGGCGAATTTAGCAATTTAGCAAGATCTTGTCTCAAGAAATTAAAAAATGGGGCTGGGGATGTAGCTCCATGTGGAAAAAAATCTTAATAGAATAAAATAATCAAGTAGACATCACAGCAAAATTCCACTTACATAATTCTGCCTAGATAGAAAAATTTACTTGCAAATAAATTTGAATTATATATCATTTGAAGAATCATGAAATTTTAAAATCACAGTTTTATGTATCAGTCTCCATCTGAACAAAGAGATTTCAAAGAGTTATCAACATAGTTAATAGCAATTAAGTACCCTGAGTTATTTTTTAAAGAAGTACTGCTATTATGACAATAGATGGTGATTTTTTATTGCATATTACTAGCAAGAGTTATACAGGTGAAAGAACAAGAGTACATTTACGTGGTTTGCCCAAATCTGAAACACTGTTTGCACAGTTGTATTGACATTAATAGAGACGCTGAGAATACACAGTACCTCTTCAACTCATGGTTTTTGTCTAGTGAAAGCTTCAGCAGCAATCTTTGAATCACTGAAGATTAAAAAGTTTTCAACCCTCCCACTCTACTTCTGCTGCATGTGCCAACATCTGGCCATTTGGAGTTACCCTATAGTTTCACCAACAAGTGAAGGTAACATTTATATTTCAAACAACTAGCTTTACGGAAAACAGTGAACATATTCATTTTGCATGTTAATAAGAACATTAACAAATACAGATTTAAGAATAAAAGATAAGTTAATCACTAATCTTACTTTAGTCTTCTCAAAGAGCTGGAACTTACAAGTCTTGCCACTGTTAGATGTCCTTATTCTGAGTTGGTTCCTGGTTCAGTGAAAGCTTCTCTGCCCCACAGAGTCATGGTGCTAATGGGAGGAACACTCCCTAACCAACTGATGCTAGATTGCTGCTGTGCCACAAATAAGGAAAAAGAGGCCTAGATTCAGGCCAAGTAATACAAAAAGTCTCATTCTCAGAAGATATTATTATTTCACATTCAAATATTACTAACACCATCAGGTCTTGACCTCAGATCTATGCAAAACAAATCCCAATGAACGTTCAAACCCAGAAATATAATTGTGTATCATTTCTTTCTAATTTCTTGTGATCTTCTTTAACTTTTCAGTACACAAATATCCAAAAGGATATCCAAGAGGGCAAAAATAAATTAATTATTAAGAAAAATGAAGAATTTTTTCCACTGAATTTTAACATTAGTTTCAAACAAAACATATTATCTCAAGTTTCATAGTAATCCACCAATTCCAATACTGTGGGGTTAATTAGGTCAATTTTCATCGTTTAAAGGTTCCACTTAACATTTTTCAAATATATTCTGTACACAAATATTAAAGCAGTTTGAAAACAGACTATTATTCTCATGTAATGCATTGGTCCCCTCTTTAAATAGGAATTTAAGGTCTCCTTAACATCAATTTCTGTCACTTTTGTTGTGAAAAATGTTCAGGTGTTAAATATCATTCCTATCATGTAACTAGGCATGATTCCAATTAGTCCTCAATGGAAGACAAAATGACAGCTTAATAAGCTTCAATTTGCCAGCTCTTTGAACACTTGATGATAATCATCATTTTGCCAATCATTTCTAGAACTGGCTTCAACTTCTCTCTCACAAAAAATTACATCAGGATGTCTCTTACAGAATTGAATGGGCCAGAAACCCCAAAATGGCTTTTTGAAGACATCAAGGAAGAGGGGTTATGCATCCAATATCTCCTCAAAGATAAATTTTCTGCCTACCTTCTCAGCAACTTCACAGAGAGGCAGTAGATGTTAGGAGAAGAAGGAAGAGCAATACATTAGAAGTACCTAGAAGCATTTTCTCTAACAAAGGAGATGACAGCATAGAGAATAATGGTTTATTTTTTAAAAAAAATAAGTGTTTATTTTTTAAAATTCATCTTAAATTTTTAAAAATTTGGACCAAAATGATTATATAATTAATTAAAAACTGTTGTTTTGGATGTCTAAAAGAAACTCACTTTTTAATTGTTTCCTGTATTTATATGCAAATAATCTCCATGTGTGAACTTACTAAACCATGTTTGATATCATTTCTATAAATTTTAAGTAGGTTTTATCACATGAAATCTAAATTATGATTTTTTCCAAGTCTGTGGGTTGTCTTTTCATTCTGTTCGTGATTTCTTTTAGTCAGTTGCCATACAGATGAAGGATGTATATCTAGAACATGTAAAAAATTGAAAAAAATCAGATCCCTAAATTTAAAGACCCAATTCAAAAATGGGCAGCTGAGGTGAATACATACTTCTCAGATGAATAAATACAAACACAATAAATGTATGAAAAAGTCATTCGATATCACTCATTATTAGAGAAATATAAATCAAAGCAACACTCACATTCCATCTCACTCCAAAAAGAATGGCCATCATCAACAAATCAACCAATAACAAATACTAGAGGGGCTGTAGGAAAAAAGAACCCTTCTCTACTGTTGGTGGGAGTGTAGACTGGTACAACCACTGTGAAAATCAGTGTGGAGATTCCTCAAAATTAGGAGGAGAGGTCCCTTTTGATCCAGCTGTTGCCCTTCTGGGTATCTTCCCAGAAAATTATAAACATTACACCAAAGTGATATATATATATATATATATATATATATATATATATGCACTGTTGTTTATAGCAGCAGCTTGTAATAGCTAAATCTTGGAAACAATCCAAATGCCCATCAACCCAGGAATGGATAAAGATATGTTTTTTTTAATATAATGGAGCACTACTCTGCCATAAAAAGGATAAATCTGAGACATTTCTAAGTAAATGGATGTAACTTGAGACCATACCCTTAAATGAAATAAACTAGATTCACGTGTAAACATAGCATTTTCTCCCTGGTGTGAGAAACTGAAAGAGTAAATAAGGACCAAAATATAAACTAGATATTGTGAAATGGGAAGAAATTGTTCAAAAGGAAAGAAGTGGGGCAAGGGGAAAAGGAAGGAAAGGTAAAGGAAAAAACAATTTAAAAAGGACAAAATGGAAACAAAGCTCTGTAAATAGGAAGCGTATCTTAGTTACTTTTTTCTTGTTGCTGGGACAAAATACTCAACACCTAAAATGAAGGAAGGAAAGGTTTATTTCTTACAATTCTTGGAGGTTTCAGCCCATATTCAGTTGGCTCCAAGGCAGGGTGGAATGGCAGGGCCACAGTTCATGGCAGCCATAAACTGCAAGGAACCCAGGAACCCACAAAAAGAAAGACACAGCTTCTTCCTGCCATTACATTATATCCTGGTTCCACCCCAGGTGTGTATAGCACTCACACCACCAATCCAAGTGCTAGTCAATGAACCAATCACAAATGCATAACTGCATGAGGCTTGGGGGCCACTGACATAAATCATGACAAAGAGGAAGAAGGATTGAAGGTAAGAGAGGGGATTAGGGAAAAAAAGAGCAATCAAAATATATCACGTATGGATATAAATTCCCTATGATAAAGATGATCATTGTGTATCTAAAATGTACCAATAAATTTAATTTTAAAAAATCTAAGATTCCCTTAGGAAAAGCACACTAATCTAAAATAATTTAGATTGAAAAATTCATTCCACAGAACAAATGGATCATATGTAACACTGAAATCACTGTTTATATAACATATCCACCTATCCCAAGCCATTCACAATAATGTACATGTTATCAGTATAAAATGCAGGGTTCTATGCAGTTTCTATAAAGACTGGTATGCTTCACTGACCTAAAAGTTTGGCAATTTTACTACAGGCATGTCTTTTTGTTTCAGTAATACTATGAAAACCGGAAGAAAACCCATTTATAAAACACCTTCATTTTTCCATTTTATAAACTCTAAAAGTTGGGAGAAAAAAAATCTATTCCCAAGTGAACATTAAGAAATGCATCCACAATCCTGGATTTCAAGTTATACTATAAAGTTATAGTGACTACAAACAAATAAAACAAAATGAAACAAAACAATACAAAACAAAACAAAACATAAACAACAGCATGGTACTGGTACAAAAACAGACCTGTGGACCAACAGAATAAAACAGAGGATGCACAAAAAAATGCCAGGCATACTCAGTCACCTAATCTTTGACAAAGGAACCAGAAACACTTGCTGGAAGAAGATAGCATCTTTAACAGTGCTGGGAAAATAAATTCAGATCTGTATTTCTCACCACATACTAAATTAAAATAAAAACACTGCAAAAATCTAAGTACTAAAACAGAAATACTTAACCTGCTGAAAGATAAAGTAGGTAAAACTTGAAGTCACTGACAGGCAAGAACTTTTTGAAAAGAACCTGAATTTCATAAAAAGTAACATCAGGAATCAACAAATGGATCATATCAAATTAAAAAGCTTCTGCACATCAAAGGAAACAACCAACAGAGTAAGGAAAGAACCTACAGAATGGAAAAACTTTTGTCAGCTCTACTTCTGACAAAGGATTAATATTTAGAATACACAAAGTACTAAAAAAAATTAGAAGCCCCTTCCCAGAATAAAAGTCCCAATCAAAAAATGGGAACCTGAGATAAATGGACACTTCTCAGAGGAAGTAGTACAAATGGCCAATAAACAAATGCAAAGTAAAACAACACTGAGATTCCTTCCATCTTACTCCAGAAAGAATAGCTATCATCAAGAAACTGAGTAATGATAAATTTTGGCAGGGCTGCCAGGAAAAGGGAACTCTTCTACGTTGTTGGAAATGTAAACTAGTACAACCACTATGGAGATCAGTATGGAGATTCCTAAAAAAACTAAAACTAGAAATCCATTTTACCCAGCTATTTTTCTTCTAGGCCTCTTCCAAAAGAGTAAAAGACAATCATACTACAATAATACATTTACACCATGTTTACAGCAGCACAATTTCAACAGCTAAATCTCGGAAGCAGTCTACATATACATCACCATATGATGTATAAAATTTGATATTTACACATGAGGAAATGCTACTTTGCTATATAAAAGGATACATCTGAGTTATTTGTAGGAAAATAGATGTACCTTGACTCCATAATGCTAACTGAAATAAATCAAGCACACAAGTTTAAAAATCATATGGTTTCTCTTACATTAGAAGCCCAAATATAAATAAATCAAAGACAATAGGAAAGAGGAAGAAAGGTCTTTAACAAATGGAAAAGGGGCTAAAAGATGCTAGGACAAGGAAGGCAGGGGAAGGAGATACAGAAAGAATCAAAAAGTGTCATATGCATGTATCAACTACCCACAAACAATGTATTCATTGTATGTCACAAGTATTTACTAATAAAAAATGTATGTCTCTTCACAGTATTATTTATCACAGAAATAATGGATCACTACCTAATGCTTGATTTGGATTTATATAATCTGAGTTGAGTATAAATACTTGAAATCTAGAAATATATTGACTATATGTACTTAAAATACATTGAATTTATGTGGGATAACTGCAATGGAGAGGCAATGTTTTGCTAAATACACAGGTATGGGGAACAAGAGAACTTTAATGAGTACCAGCTATTCTCACGGCTAGTTATATATAACCGCGGGCATATTATTTATGTTTTTTAATTCTTTTTCCATCAATATAATGAATTATCCTCTGACCAAGATAGGAAGGTCAAAACAGAATTTGAAGATACTAAATTTCATCCTTACAGATATCTAAGAGTTGCATGATTTAATGCAATGCAAAGACCTAGCACAAAGTTAGTACATACAAGATATATGATAAATATTAGTTGTCAGGGGATTTTTGACCCCTGTATTTGGAAACATAATAATTCAGTTTAGTTCTCAGAGGTACTACTTACTAAAATTGGAAATCAGCATTATTCAATTATGACTCTACAGCAACATTAAGTATGGTAAATCATTGAAAGCAATGCAAATTACTATTGCTCTGAGAATCTCAGCATGGGGTTCAGAGTACCAGTACCTCTTTCCCAAGGTAGGCAAATATTTACATATAACCCTGCTTTTGTTTATGTTGTTGTTGTTTTTGCCATGCCCAAGTATTTTCAAAAACCCTAAAAAGAATATTTCTTGGAAGAGTCTGTGATATAAAGGAAGGAACATTATATTAAGATTAAGAAGCAAGTCTTACTTTGCTGGTTCTGTGACCTTGGACAAGAGAGTGCCCTTGAACTACAGGCTCATTACATGTAAATTTAAAGCAATTGGATGTGGTCATCTTGTTATGACTATATTATTGTGAGATACTTAAGACATTTTATGACTAAAACTTTTCTAACTGGGAGAACAACCTATATAAAGTGACTTCTGGTTCCTTGAAGAAATTACACAGTGATTACATTATACTCTGTATTTAAAGTAGCTCCAGCATTTAATTACCTCTTTTTCAAGAATAATTTCAATATTTCTACAGAAATTATACTGAGAACAAAGACAGATTTTAAAGCAATCATTAGTTAATACAAAGTTGTGATTCAAAGGGAATACTTAATATGTCATTATTTAGAAGGTTTGCCTTTAAAGGAATATTCTTTATCTAAAAGTGGACCACATACCATGAAATGTAGTTTCCATGGTAACCATCACATTTAAAAAATATGCACAGGACCATAGATATACTTCAATGTATAATATTTCTACAACTGGATCATTTTTAGAGAAAGAAATTGTCTTATTTTAGTCTGTATTTGCCCTTTTCAAACTTGATTTTCCCCATAATAAGGATAAAAGGCATTGCTTATAATACTTTAAACATATATATATTTACTATCTTTTTTGCAAGATAAAAATTATTATAAAATTTTAAAATTATAATGAAAAAGAAAGCTGATGCCCTACAAAAAAATGTAAGCTTTATTTGAAATTATACTTTCCTATATTTTGGCCTAATTGAGCACATGAAAATTAGAATTCTTACACATAAAAGTTTATATGACAATATATAAATAATACAAACATATCATCAAACTCACATGTAATATTATTAGACATCCAACACTGGTTACTAATAAAATAAGATGGTCCCATCATTTATCTCTTGCAAAATACGAGGAGGGTTTTTTGACCCCTGTATTTGGAAACTATGATCTGGTGCCACAAAAATATAGTATTTCTTCACAGAGTTTTCAAAGGGCCCAATTAAGAAAATCTTCATATTTTAAATGTATACAGAAAGTCCCTGAGTTCTCGTAAATACAGTCAATAGACAATACTGTAAAAAATATCATCTAAAGAAAATAAATAAAAATTATGTGTGGTTTTACCAAAGGTCCATCCAAAAAAATCTTATTTTCTTTTCACAAAATAAAAATAAAATGTTAAAAAAAATTCCCCAACAACCTTCTAATGGCTTGATGTTAGACTGAGTACCCTGGAACAAAACCTATGTAATACTTAGAACACACTTAATCCCATTGCACTCGCCCTCTAATACAATAACCAGGTACATCAGTGAAGAAGTATCACAATGTGATGTGCACACAGTGGGAGCACCAGGAAAGCATTCTGCTGTGACTGTGCGTGCCACTGGGGGGAAGAAGGGAACAAAAGGCAGGGTGCCATTAACAATGATAGTCTCACTGGATTGTGTGAAAATGCAGTTTACATGCTTTGTTCTTTCCAAGCAATTGCAGTTCAGTCTGACTCAAAGAAATAAAGTCTTTACTACTTCAGAACAAAGTGAATGATATTAATGAATAAATATGGATTATGAAATACTTTTTTGGCTTTGCAGGTAAGCTATAGAGCCACTTTAGTACAAGTACAAAAATCTTTTATCCTGGATGGAATTACCATTTTCTTATTTCTTATAGGCTTTACAGTGTATATTCAGAGACACTTTGATGCAAGAGGACAACAAAATCAGAAGTTATTATTAGGGTAGTACCTTTTAAGTTGCTTATTACAGACATGTTTTAAGGGTTCCAGATTCCAGGCAGAGCGATAAAATGACAGTACTAGAATTCAGCAGGTGGGGATCTTAAAAGGTACTTTCTTGTGATTTATACCATCTAAAAAATTAAATCCTCAAAAGCACGTTTTTCCAGTGTTTGGAAATGGAACACAGGGCCTGGCACATGATAGGCAAGTATTCTACAACTGAGGTACACTTTGAACCCAAGCTTTTTCTGATATTTAAAGGTATTTTCAATAACTTTTAAATGAAATTTTGGTATATTGTTTGCTAATTATATTTTCTGAAAACCTTTAGTGAATCTAAGCTTTTCTTAGCTTTTATTTGCAAATGTTTTACCATACTGAGAATATCATGAGTTACAGGTCAATGCCCTTTATATTTCATTCTATGTAACAAGTTTTTTTTCAGAACTGAGAGCTAAGAAAAAAACTACAATTTCTTTCATTCAGTTGGTAGTATCACACAATTAATCATCTTTCCTTCTTTGTTGTGGCTTATAGGCAAACTGAGAGAGAAAATCTGTCCCTAGGTATAGCAAGTATCCATTTTCTAATGTGGCTAATATCTATTGCTTAATTATGACTTTCAGTTATATTTAAGTGTATGTTTATTTTAAATAAACATACACTTAATCTTAAATCTCTGCTGAAAATAAGAGGTATATAATGAAATTAAAATGAAATGTTTTCATTAGAAATATGCTACAAAGACCATGCACATGCATAGGTATGTTCAGACTACATAAATTTGCCCTTTGAGTTATCAGTCTTTGAAGAATAATAGCATGTTTAATCAGTAATGTATACATATGCCCAGTTTATAAATTAAAATTTATATCTTGTATTCATATTTGAAAATTAATGGAAATGAGGTATTTTGTTAAAATATAATTATTAAATGATAAATTGGGGAAAATTTTTTTAAATAGAGGACAGTACAAATTTAGAATGAGTGATATGTTCAGCCTCTTAATGCAAATCAACATAGCAAAATAAAGATTTGTCCACTTACTATGCAAAAACTGTTTAATCATGATTAGAATCATGATTCCTATCTTAAGGGATCAAAGACATTTAGAGGCCAATGTTATAGAAAATTTTAACATATCTTCAGACATCACTGATAACCTTCAAGGATGCTATATTTAATTTGTTTGATACTGAAGGTAGTTCACAGGGCTTCCAGGTCCCCTGACTCCTTGATCTATGTGTAATGCAACAGGTCACAAAGCTATGCTAAAACGGTGGCATCACCTCTGGGTGGATGACAAAGGTTCTACATAAAGCCTAAAAGCATTCATATACATCACTGATTTAGGTAGCAAACATAAAAGATTCAGCAATTTCTAAATGGGTCCTGAAAGGATAACTGAGTGATCAAGGAAACTATCCTCTTTTTAAATTCTAATTCAAAAGGATAAAGTACAGATATTCTTTCATTATATTATAGTTCAGAAATAAAACAAGATTATGTATAGATCTTTCATGTTAAAAGAAACTAAGATGATTTTCATAAATTTTCTTTATATTAACACGACTGAATCAGTCAACTCATTTTCCAAAGTAATTTCAACAAGAGGGTCCTGGTAAGTGAGAAATATTTGACAGTAAGTTATAAATTCCTGTATGCTTTGGTTTCTGCTGACCTGGATGCCTTTTATTAAACATTATGATTTTAGTAGATGCACCATTGAATATCTTATATGAGGGTGATAAAAATCTAATTTACATTTTTACCAAATGTAAGTATCAAAAATATTTTGTCATTGAAAACCAAAGCATAAGGAGAAAAACATAATACACATAGAATAAATTAGCTAATTGCACCAAATAAAGTGAGAAAAATGGTTAACTGTCCTTAGATGTTTTACTATAGCTCAGTTATTCTATAAACAGAGGACTTAGTAGAAGAAAAACTAACCTGTAATCACTATAAAGTGTAGTCACCAAAGGGAGTTCCTAACTGACAGGATTACCCTAATGTAGGTAACTACTATATCTAATAATCATTTTCTTATCAGCATATAATATACTACATATTTAGAAGAATCAAAAAATAGATATTTAGTAAATTATTCTCACTTAAGACCATGGTTAAAGAGAAGCAACAAACAAAGCCATGGAATCCAATACAGATATTGCACCTTTTTTGGTTAAGTATTTCAAATAGTCTTTTTCACAAAATGGCTTCCACTGCTACACTGGAACAGGCAAATATGAATTGAAAAGCCTCACTGGAACTAACATAAAAAATTACACAATCTAACATTTAAGACTAATATGTTTGTTCTGCATCAAATAACAGCAATTTTTTTAAAAAAAATGTTCTACTTCAAAAAACATCCTCAGTTTGCTCTTTGGAAATTTGTGAATGGAATTCAGTACACAGAAGCTGGTATAAATTAGATTGTATAGGTCCCGAGCATGAAAAGATATAGTTTGAAAATTCAGGACTGCATAGATTCCAAGCATGAAAAGCTATAGTCGGAAAATCCAGCACTTTCTTGAAGGAAACTTGGAATTAATAACCTCAGTGAATGACCAAAGATAAACATAAATTATTAGCATTTGACACACATAAGATTTTTTTAAAAATATAACTCATTGATAAAGTTTTTTAAAAAATGTATTCTTTAAAAACAAGATAGGTACAAAATACACAAAATTATTTTCCTTTTGGCCAAGAATGTATTTAGGCTAAGTTTGCATTGCTTACTGGCATTCCCAAGACAGAAATTCCAATTAGTAAAACGTTCCAAGAAAGACACAAAATACAAGAAATATACTACAATGCAATATTTGAAGAGGTGAAACAGTCCTCCTACTTAATATTTCAATGAGGGGAAATTCAATTAATAACTTTATTATACCATGCCTTTGGCTTCATTATGTGTAATAATTCTAAAATTTCCCTTTTGTTGTGATTGGATGAACCGCACCCTATATGGCAGATACGGCATAAACAAAATCACAAAGGTTTCCCCTAAATTTGTGTCAGTTTTACATCACAGCACCAAAATAGAAGAAATATATGCAAATTAATGTATTTTATAGTATACATTATTTGATTTTAATATATAAACAGATTCTATACTGACTCAGACCCAACATCCTCCTTATCATGGCAAGACAATGGTAGGGTTTAACATCATGTCTGAAGAAGAATGTTAAAAATGAAAATATTCTTAATAAATTATATGGTTGAAAATCAAAAGACCAGCATTTATTATTTAAATGCTATAATGAAGCTGATGGCAAAAGTACAATACACAATGATTTAATTAGAATCACCTGACTATTCTGGTACCATGGCTACTACAATGACTACCTTTTTAGTTAGCAGACCACCACAAAGCAAACAAAATATTTTTCCAGTACATGTGTATGACTAACAAAAACCCTGTACTGAGCATATTCATATTGTACCAGTTATTCTCTGAAAGTAAAAGACAAACCAAGGTCAGGTGAAAAATAATCAGTAATTCCTATTCTTTGCCTTATGGCCTCCCGCCCTTCACTCAAAAAATTAACATCTTGTTTAATTAGTAGTATTTTTATGCTTAAGTAATTATAAGATTGTTTAAAGACATATCAGAGGATTTATTTTGCTTTTTGAAAATTATATTATTTTAGGAGGAAGAATAGGGGAAGAAGCTTATTTGTGGTGAGGCTACTGTGGTTAGATTTCAATGGGAAAAGAGGTATTGAGAGGTATGTAGACCTAGCATATTATATGGTTTTATTAGAAAAGAAAACTATCTTTTTATTATTATTAATTTCTTCAAATTTTCCTTAATAAAATTTTACAGCATTCTCAAGAGGATACACTAAAGGCCCTGGGTTATACATACCCTAAAGAATGTATTGTACCACAAAGATACATACCCAATAAGATTTTTTTTCATCTGAAATTTATAAAGATAATTTTCCATGCTGACAGTGCACATTTCATCCATAAGTTTGAAGAGTCAAATGCTACCACAGCTGGGGGTTATTCTGCCAAATGGCTTCCAACAGGGACTACAGAGATGGAGGCTAGGAGGCATGTGTATGTGCATGCAGGAAAAAGCGACAGACCTGATGGGAAATAGCCCTTCTCTGGAGTCATTTTTATCAATTATTATCTGAGTGATCTAATCAAATATAGAGTCTCAAGAAAAAAAGCAACATTAGGAAGGAAAAGCAAATACTAAAACAGCTGCCTGATTACCTACAGAGATTAAAACAAAAAGCAAGGAGTGAAGCTGATATATTTCTTAGGGATTTTCTAAGGCTGAGGGGAGGGGTCAGGGGCAGATACCTTAAAAAAACATCATGAAAGGAACTGAGACAAGATTATAAAAAAGGGGCCAAGTTATAGCGCGCCATGGGATTTTTAATCTGGCTACCTGTGGTTTTTGTACTTAAAGCCTTATTCATCCCCCAAACGGGGGTGGGGGTGGAGAAAACAAAAAAAATCACATTTATATGTCAGTTTTGCAAATGATCAAACAGCGTGCATCAATAAGAATAATAAGAAAACATTAATCGCTGATGACTTTTAAAATTAGATACCCGTTTATCAAATATTATTGATAATTACCTGTGCATCTCGTTTCTTGAACTCTTGAATTTGATTTTCGTGCTCCATATTGGCAGCGCGAAGCTGTTTCTCCAGGTTTTCAATTTCCCGTTCATGGTCTCGGACTAGGCTATCCTTCTCTGCGTTATGCTGCTGTAATAGGTGCGTCTTCTCCTGTTCATGCTCCAGCTTCAGCTCTACTATCTGATTGGACAATGAGGAGGACAGTTCATCAACAGAACATCCTTGTCGTCATGACAACTCATGTACAGCTTAATTTTTCTCTAATTTGTCCAAGTTAAAATTTTTATTTTTGCGTCATTATTACCTCACCCCTGAAATACCTTCATTTGATGGGGAGATTTTATTCACACCTCCTAATATTCAAAACGCTTCATCATGTTCAGAAAATCCTTTTGCAATCTGTTGACACAAATGTCTGAACATTGAAAAAAATATGTTGAATGCTAGGTATTTTCTCGCCAAGAATTTGGGTATTACTGATCAGCAATGGTTGTAAATGGTTAATAGTCAGTACGCTTTGCTTTTTTGCTTAAATACACACATGTAAAAAGCAGCAATCAGATCGGTCAGTTTTCTTTATGATTTTCAAATAAAAGATCTGAGCTAAATACGAATCTGGATTATTGTATATACAGTTGTCTTTTTAAAAATAAAACGATAAATTTCAAAGCTCTATTATCTCGTTGTCAGCTACGGTATACCAACATAAACAGATGTTATGTCTTCCAGAAGAGCACCTGCTGTGCTGCAAGCTTGCATCATGATTTCATAAAAAGCATTCTATTCTCAGGATCCTTTCCCAGTCCACTCCACACTGGAGACTGTGACCTTGGCCAGTCTTAGCCTCTCCCAGCTAGACTGAATGGCAGCCCGAGACCAAGGGCCTGGATGCCGCAGCTTTGATACTAATCCTCCCAGACTGTGCACAATGGCACCCTACCTGGCCTGCAAACTATAGCCAGCCAGGCTGTCTTTGAAGCAGGTGATGAATAGGGGACTGCAGGAAGCCAGCTTCCCCAGTGAACTCCAGGCCACACAGCTGTTAGAACAGTCACTTGGATTTTTCTTCAGTTTTGGTGGATTTCAGGGGGGAAAACTGCTGTTATCTAGAATATGTTGTGTTATTTTCGGCGTGAGAATCCATCTTCAAAAAAGCTAACAGTAGGAGCCTGCTCCAAATCGATCTTGTTTCGTGCAGTGCAGTGAATCACCAGACTACCTTATCTTAAAGCTATAGCATTCATTTATCCATGCATGCACACTGCACTAAACTTCAGGAGTTATTTTTCTTTGAAATTTGAAATTCTCAACCCCTAGGTGCAAACCACAAATGAAAACACAAATTAAAATTGCTTTAAAAGTTTTCAAAATATTTTCTTATTGTGACATTTCGTAGAGAATTGGAAAATCGACACATTTCGAGCCATTCATAAATTTATCATGCTATTTAGAAGTAAACTATCTCCTGAACTTACATAGCTAATGAACACAATATTGTACAAATAATATGGAAAATTTTAACATTTTCATTTAAAACCAAAAATGTATTTTAAAGAATTTATTTAAAATTTAGGGAGTTTCCCCATTTTTTTTCTGTCACTGGCAAAATGTGGGAAAAATTAGTACCAAATGTTTTTCTTAATATATACTAAAGTTTTCTTTGATTGTATAAAATAAACGTGCATGTTTTATTCTGTGGTTCACATGAGTATAAATGTTTAATCCAAGAGAGAAATTATTACAGTATTTTTTTCAGGCAGCCAAGTATGGGAATTATTGAATTGGAATATTTTTAGTTCTTAGACACATTATTTCTATTTATTGTTATACTACCATGCATCATTATAATGAAATTATAAACTTTAGTTAAAATCATTTATGTAACATACTGAAAAAAAGGAAGACGTAGAAAGTTCCACTAGAATAATTGGTACGACTTAAAATTGATAGTAAAACATTTTACAAGTCACCAAATAACCTTTACTTAGAAGGGAAGAATTATAGAATCAGCTCCCCTCCCCCCAAAAGGGCATGTGATTATAATGAGAAGTGAAATCATTAGTTATGGTGCTTAGTTTTAGGATGTAGTAATAACACACTTCCATAGTACCTTTCAAATCTAAGTAATTTCAAGTGTTCTTATAAATTGATCTGTCACCTTACCCTTGATCACATTTGTTTACTCATCAAAAAGTTAGTAAAAAAATATGAAACAGTGATAATGGAATTTGAGTTGTAAAGATATTTGTAAGTTATTGTTGGTTATTATTTTTCCAGGGTCTATTATTCAGTAATCCCACTTAATAAATTTCAGAATAAATCTCTGAAGCCTTTTCAAGTTAAATAGCTGAGGATCACCTGCTTAGACCAACATTGCTAACTTCTAGATGTTATTGAGCCTTTCTGGTCTCAGCCTAGACTTTCGTGCTATCAGCGTCTTTTCCAGGGTGTCATCTCTAGATAAATAGTAGAGTGCTAAGGAAAAGTCTGCACATTACAAAAATATCCTTATTGATAGTACTCATAGACCATCACTAGTTTGTGTTACAAATCAATGTTTTACTGGTCCTTGGGCACTTCTACATAAGCAAATGTTATAAGAGTCATTCAAACTTTCCAGTTTGGTTCTTCACAGGAATATCTCAAGAGTGAATGTAAAGTAGCATCTCTTCTTCTATTTTGACTTCTTTGCCCTAGATACTTTGATCACAATAACATTGACTGAGATTGTAGAATTAATGTTGATCAAAATAGTAAATTATAGAAAGTGTAAAGATATAAAAATATACAACATCCACAAGAATGAATGTTAAATGGGTTGACCAACTTCTAAATTGAGTAGGGTTTACATCATACACAAAGAATAGGATGTACTACCACAAAGACTAGCTAAAGAGATACTTGTAATACACAAGAACCAAAATCCCCTAATCCAAAAGTACTGTGCCATGAGCTAGGTAATAATACTGGGTATGTGCCCACTCTACACAAATTAAATGCCTTCCAGGGACAATGGAAGCAATTAGCATTCATGTGCAAGCACCTGATAATCATTTGAGATACCGATTGTATAGCTTAGTGGGCCAGGCATGGTGGCAAATGCCTATAACCCCAGTACTCAGGAAGCTGAGGCAGGATGACCCCTATGAGTTTGAGGTTAGCCTGGCCTATAAAGTGAGTTTGAGGCTAGTTTGAACTACACAGAGAAACCCTGCACCTCCCCCTCAAAAAAAATTCATGGGTTAGAAGACAAAACAGTTTTATTGCTTAGAAACCTCTAGGATGATTGACATGAAATTGCCTTTTTTTATTTTCCTATAAGTCAAAACAGGAGATAATAAGAGTCTTACTCTACCCACTGTGCCACTCCCTAGCACATTCTGAAACTGAAGTTCAAGAGTGAAATTTTGAAGTTCTTAAGTCCCTAAAAGCATACCTTCCATTAGAGACTAACTCATGTTTTAGTTATGATCATGATGATGATGATGATTTAGTTACATCATGATGATGATGTCTTCATTCCAACTAAGGTTTCATAAAAGTTTCCAAGGGCCAGGGCAACTTCCAAGCCCTAAGAAGGACCAAGACAATGCTGAGAGATTTCCAAGTCTTTGGGTATCCTGAAATATATATTTTGAATTTTCAACAGTGCTAGAAAATATGGCTTGAATAGTATTGCTTCTCAGTATGTAACACATGGAAAACTAACACACCCTTTTAATTCACATCGATGCCAGGAACTCCAGTATAAGAAACATAAATTATAGATGTAACAGAATGTACCATGAGACACTGAAAAAGAATTATGGTATAAAATATATTGAATCTTGAACTGCAAATACCTTATCCTGTGATTGTTGAGCAACATGTGCAAATGTTTCTAGAAAATTTTAACATGATAAACCAATAATGTCTTCTAAAACAAGTAGTCCATGATGCCAAATATCACATGATCACAATCAAGCCAATGGTTCTTCTCAGTCTCCCTCACAGCAGGATTGTGGATGATGGTCTCCCAGCAGCAAGAGGTTCTAGGGGAGATCTTGCCTACAGAGGAGGAGGAGGAGAAAAAGGTAGAGGATCCCTTACTTCAAAGGTTCTAGGGGAGATCTTGTCTACAGAGGAGAAGGAGGAGAAAAAGGTGGAGGATCCCTTACTTCAAAGAAGATTAGGAAGATGTATAAAATGTGGAAAACTGAAAATTGCATAGAAAACCACCACTTCAACAAGACTGTAGATACGTTAGTAATAAATCTGTTGAACAACAATGTAATGTCACATTTCCATAAAATCCTCACAAGAAGGCAAAAGCAAGTGTCATTGGATGGGTTCCTTCTTAAAGTTGCAATAAAAAAAAGACTCCAATAAACCAGTAGATAGTAGAGATTTTGTTAGTGGTAGTGAAGGTTATCTTACATAATAACCCTCCTCTCTTGTCTCCCTCACACCAACTGCAAAGGTTTTCAAAGGCAAATACAGGTTAATTTGTTTATTTTTCTTTATATTTTGTATTTTTTATGATTTTATATTAGATTAAATTATTATAGTAATTTTTATTTGAATATTTTTGGGTTGTGGAACAAAGATGAGTTTTAATTATTTACCATGGTGAAATCCACTGATACACAAGTGCTTTGCATTACAAGCATATATCTGGACCAAATTATGGTCACAAATTAACTAAAGTAACCTCAAAAATAACCAAATTACAGAATCTGTGTTCTATATATCTTGGTGAAAAATGGGTAAAGCTTTAGGAAGTTGGGAGAGAACCCTTTCCTATTCTCCAGCGAAGAAAGAGTAAGAGAGGGAGTCCACAGTTGGGAGTCCATAAGGTAGATCTGTCCTAAACTTCAATGATAAATGAATAAAATATGAAAACTAAGAGTCTGGAGGGATATATAGTCCACCTAGAACAAGGTTACTCTTAAGCCAGAAACTTTCCTTATAATACCATAATAATTGATAATTCAGCTCCCGCTGAAATGATTTTAGCAGTAGGAGGATAACTATATTCTAAGGCAAACTATAACTACTGAACATACTTCATACTGAACATACTTGGCAGTGGTACTTCTGGGTAAAGATAACAGGGGAAACTGAAAATTGTGAAAAAGGACCAAAAAATGTTAACAAAACAAGAGAATATTAATTGAAGCAAACATAGGAAAGAGGAACGTTATCTTGACCAAATATTTCAGTTCAGAAGGTGGTTGTTAAGAAAAGAAAAAGAAGCTTCTGACATCATTTGGTAACACATCCCATTGTGTCCCCATCCTCAGCTGTAGACCTGATGGCTTGAAAGAACGCTGAAGAATATTTTATTCTAACTTTAGAGAGAAATGGGCTAAAGATGCATTATTAACATTTTCCTTAGGTCTGGGGATACAGAGAGAGAAATAAAAGTGTGACACTGAAAACCAGGCTGATTATCTCTGACAGAACATAGACCTTAGAGCACCCTTCATAAAAATATGTGGAGCAAATACTGCCATAGGACATTAACAAATTGTTAAAAGATATAACACATATCTTTTAACTATCAGTTTAATTAACAAAAGTTTTCTCAGAACTCCAACTAAATTGTGCCTCTCCATCCCTATCATAATCTGAAACTACTGAGAAGTAAACACAATAAAATATCCATATCCTAAAGACAACCAGAAAATAAAAGCACAAAAAGCAGTTAAAGACAATCCATGCATTTTGTATCAGCGCAAACACTTGGATGATGGTGCCTGTTCACTGAGGCCAAGCAAGCTGAACAGGATCCAAATTCAAACATTTATAAAAATATCACATTAAGGAAAAATGAACTTGGCAAAAAAGAAGAAAGACAATAGATAAAATCCATTGTTCAAGAGGTAGAAAATATAAACCATAAAAACGGTAAAGAATGAACGTAATAGCATTCAATAAGAAAATAAATGCAATGAATGAATAATTCAAAGATAAAAGATCAACATAACTAAGAACCAAAATAATCACATCATAAAATTGATCCTAAATTAAAAATAATAATGATTTGTATAAGCATGGCTGAAAAATCACATCACCAATGTAGACAAAAAGCTTGAGAAAAATCACAGTCAGACCCAATGATGAGATAAAGAGAAAACAGGAGAAAAAAATAGAAAATCTATGTATGCACAGACACCAGAAATCTTCCTTGAAAAAGGTGAAAAACAGAATGTGTATATACAAAAGACACATTGAATACCCAGAACAATTAGTTGTAATTAAGAGAAAGAATGGTTCAAGTTCAAACATGGAAAAACTCAAAAGACCCTAACTATCCTTAAAAAGTAATTGAGGATAAAATTCAACCAACAAATGACTAAAGAAGTTTTATTCTCTTTAAAATAAAAACAAAAAAAGAAATGTTTTTCTAAACTTCAAAAATCTTTCAGTTTCTATTTCTTCAACTAACTTCAAGGAAAATTAAATTTACATTTTAATAAAAATGGCAAATGTAGCACAGTCCTATTTCTAACATATGTTTTCTCTATCTACATAGCCTTTTATATATTAATCTCATTGAATTTTGGTAATTACATTCACTTAAGATTAACAGTAGTCATTTCTGGAAGGTACAATTTGGGTAGAATGCTTACTTTCTTCTTTGTAGACAGACAGTTACCATATCAAACGGCAATTCCTCCTTTGGAGGAATATTTACTGGCATTGCTACAGGGCCTTTAACAAGGAATGTAGTCTCCCTTCAGACAAATAAGCCTTGGGTCTATGAATTGACTTAGATCTGGAAACTTGGTGAAAGACCATGATTTTCCCACTGAAGTACAAAGCTATCTAAAGAACAATCAACAACCCTGGACTTTTTCTTGTTGTTGTAGCACCCCAAGTAGTACTCTCATTGATCCTTTACCTACCTTATCTGTGAGAACACCATTACTGTTCATTATCACCATAGAGCCCTTCAGGGCAAGTCACCCTCAGTGCCAGTCTACCACTGCCGCCATGATAGTAATCGTTTCTGTCTTTTTTCACTACATGTCCATGTAGTGTCTACTCCTTTGGGACTCCCTAACCTGCTCCAAGTAGGCAGTCCAGTCCCACAGCCACATCTTCTACTGCTGGCTCTGGAATACTGAGCAGGCCACCATGTTGCTGCTCTGCGGCATTTGGATCCCCAGCCACTACCGTGCCCTTCAGCACTCTGATGAAGTAGTATCTCCTAGTGCTTCCTGTGGGGTGAGCTCTGTGGTTTAAAGTAACAAGACCATTTTCATATTCTCATTTTCCTGTTATTTTTGACTCTTCCTTGGTACTGTATCAAGGCAGGTCTGTATTGCTACTTCAGAATAATACAAGTATAGTGGCAGTGGAAGATTACTTTGAAAACTCACAAACTACTATAAATGTGCTACAATTTTTAAAAAGATGGATAAAAGACAGTTCAAACACTCTGAATTCTATCAAAATTTATAATACATCAGACTAACACTTCAAGAGACACTAGACTTTAAAATATTAACCATTTAAAAACAGAGATTTTTCCATAGGTCTTACCAGATAACTTTTCAATATTATCCCACATTCTAACCAAGGGTTTGCTGCAGAAAGCTTTTGTTTCTTGGTTGTGAAATTTATAATATTATATAACTAAGACTTAGGGCATTAAGATCCACACTAAGAAACAGGAACACTAGGCTCCAGTATTTTCCATTTAATGAGACCAATATCTTATATCATCCAGCATGCATCTGAGCAATTTACATTCACAAAATAGCACACCTGAAATATCAGAATAAGTTATAAACCCCAGAGTTCCAGAAACTCAGCTACACTAGGACAAGGTCTATTGTAAAGTTAGGACAGTTTCATGAGACTGATCTTACACCCTTACAAAAAGATTTTGGAATCTTTAAAAATTTCAGTTATATGATATACCGTAAAATATGCTATTGGACATCAATTAAATGAGAAATAAAGACCATGTCCCTTAAAGATAAACTAGCATATCTACAATGTGTTCTAGGTCTTTGGAGTCATTATAAAAGTACATGTATCACATGACATGTTAAAATATGTTCTGATTTTTTTGACCAACATCATAATAGAAAAAGGCACAAAAAAATAGTAAAAAGCAGCTGGTATAATAGGAACAGAAGTAGAATATGTCATTTGTAAGTGGTGTTATGGTTCCAGGATTCAGTGTTTGATAGAAAAAGAGCCATGAGATTTGTCAATCAACAGGTCAGGTAAGCCATGTAAGTTCTATTTATTTAAAAGTTTAATATTGCTGTGATAACTGCTACTAGAAATGATACAAGTGCCTACCAACATACACTACTTCTTTTCTTTTTCTCACTAATCAACCAGCAATCATCCGGTACAAATCCTGCAGAAGCTCCGGAAGCTCAGGATACACTGAGAACTACAGGCTGAAAGCAGTACACTGATTACCAAGCAGACAAGCAAAACAAGTACTGGAAGTAAATGCTACCATCTGTGGGCATCTTTCCCATTTAACACTTTAAATATTCATGAGGCACCTGCAGGTAATGAGTGACAATAATTACCCTGAGATTTTAAAGCTTTCCCCCAAATTAGCTATTATGTTCTCTTTTTATCTGCCAGTTCTCAGGAAAAATTCTGAAAGGACTCAGATTGTCAAATGCATTATCTTTTTGTCAAGACTTTAATAATGGTCTACTGAAGTCATATAAATTTAAAAACTTAAGAATTCACCTATATAGATAAAGTTCACATTTCTAGGAAAGATACCTTACCTGTATTGTATTTAATGTCTCTTCCTTTAAAGTGTTCAGCTGTAGATAAAATATGCATTTGTCTTAACCTTGTATATCACTGCTTTTCAATGAATATGAAATATAACAATCATCTCAGTTTTCCAGCTAGTATGGAATTTAGATAGATGAACGGTCAACCAGCTCACAGACTCCTCCCTCACCTATCACAGTAGTAGGTAAATAATTACTCATTATTTTGAATGGAGCAATGTGGCATCTAGGAACAATCAAAAAATAAAATCACAAGTAATTAGAACAGAGCTTCTTAATCTTCATCAGCACCAAATTCACTTGTCTACCTGCATAGGCCCTGCCTTTCATCTTGCTCAAATGGCTGGCTGGATTTGTTGGTAGCTGACAAGTCCTTACCCCAGAACAGTGGATTCCCATCCCCTCTTGCCAAATAAAGCAAAGTGCTCTCAGAATCATCACTCTCAGCACCCTATAAATCAGCAGTATCAATATTTTCTGTTCCTTTGGATCATTCTTATTAACAATCATATATTTTCTGTGTTGAATTAAAAATCTTTCCCTTGATCCAAACTATCCCTCCAGCTAAGACCCCATTCTCTGCTCCTCTTTCATTTAAAATTTCCTCCGAAGTTTCGTTCACATCCCCAATATCTCTCCATCCATATCAGTCATGCTTTCATTCCCACATTCTACTGAAAGTGGTCTTGTGGGGGTAGCTAAAGACCTTGCCAAATCCAGTAGTAAGATCTCAGTCCCTGCCTAACTTCCTTTCCTGGCAAGGCCTGAAACAAATGGTTACTCACTTCCTCTTTCCTGAAAATACCTACTGTATGTGGCTCACACTTAGTTTTTCCCTTTACTTCACTGACGGCTCCTTCTCAATCTCTTTTATTGCTTCCTCTTTCTCTTTCCCATCTCTAATTGTTAGTGTGTCCGTGGGCTCACTGCTGGGACTTCCTGTCTTGGCTATTCATGTCTCACTGTCTGTCACCACCACTCCTATGACTGTTTATCTGGAAAACTTCTAAGTCACATCTGAGCTCCTTTTTGGCCTCTCATTCCCTTTCACATCTACTGACAAGTCCTGATGCAAAATATATCCCAATCCCACTACCTGCAATCATTCCACAGCTTCTAGTTTAGGCCTGGTCCCAGCCGTGTCTCCAAACGAGCTTCCTTGATTTCTTTCCTCCTTCCACTATAATCAATGCTTCTCATACAGCAGCCAGAGAGGTCTACTGAGACACAACTATATCTTGCTAAAATGTTCCTCTGGGTTCTTTTCACAATGGGAATGAAGCCAAAGTTTGACACAAAAGTCAGTACTCCTTCTGCCCTTCTCTTGACCTCCACACCTCTCATTCTCTCACCAGCTCCCTCTCCTCTATCCCCAATAACTGTGGTCCTTGGTCTCTCCTCTGCCTGGAATGCCTTTACATCACCTCAGGTTTTTGTATGTTTTCCTCCTTCACTTATATTAGATCTGTATTAAAGCACCACACTTCAGTAGAGCCTCCCGTTGACAACTTAGCTAAAATAATACCATATATAAAATAACTATGTAAAACTGACCAGTGTATTAGCCTGCTTTATTTTTCTCCATAGCAATTATCATCTCACCTTAGCATAGATTTTGATAGAAAGCTTGTTTACTATCATATTCTAAGCACCTGGAACAATGTTTAGCACAAAGAAGTTGCTCTATAAACACATGAAAATAAAGAAGGCATTATTTCCACTTCTATATTTTTAATGTATCTAGACAATGGGAATAATGAGTTACCCATACTTCTATCCTGGAAAAAAAAATAAATGAAATGTCTCTAAAACTAAACAAATACACTTCATACTACAGTTCCAGAAAAAAGCTGCCTTTACCTTTGTCTCAATAATTCCCACTCTAGATGAAAAAAAAAAAATTCTCAGGGAAAAATAAAGAGGAAAAAAAAAAGCCTTGCTTCAGCTGTCTTGAACTAAGCACCAGGGCCTGTTCTATGACTCCAGGCGCCAAACCCAGGCTTGGACCCACGACCTCATATGCTGCAGCTTCTGTGCGTGTTCTCTAATTCTGGTAACCTAAAAGGAAGGGAAAACTTAGCCTAACACCCATAGGACCAATGTGTGACCTGTAGCCATAGCTGAATTCATGAGTTAGGTGGTTATTAAAAGAAATAATTTGATAACATAATTAGGTTAGGGATTACATTAGCCTTGATCACCACTGAGGACCAGCATACCTGATGTGCAGTTAAGAGTCTCTAAAATTATTTCATATAAATTAAAAAAGGAAATCCAAGCAAACAAAGACTTTTAACAAGAGCATGATAAGGCAAGCAAGAAGAGCAAGACAGAATAAAAGCAACATACTGTACATTAATAAACTATACATGCATAGAAATCAATAAATTATATGAAAATCCATTTTGAAGAGATTTTTATGGAGACCCACAAATTCATAGTCATTAACCACACCTGGGGCACCAGTACTGGAGAAAAACAGTTCTTCAAAGTTTTTCTGGTCATATCAGACTTGCCACCACCAAAATAACTGCCAACAATTCTCATTTTCACAGTTTTCCAGTCCCTGAATTCCTTTAGCCACAGGAAATGAGCTTGCCTCTTACCTCACATAGAAAAGACTCTAGTAATAGGTGAGTCCTCAGGGTCTGTGGCAGTTATGTGAACTTTCTTTTCTGTACATTTGTCCTGCCATAATCTTCTCATCTTCCCTACACCCGTCAGTACCTCCACTTGTGATGAGAGTCCTCTCTCTATATCTCCATCTTCTTGAGACACCATGCAAGGGCACCCTGTCTCCTCTCTCGTTTTCTCCTCTCTGCTATTCCAGTGTACCCAACTACCTTATGAAAAAGAGACCTATTTACAAAGGAAAGGATTGTGAATCAAAACTGGTCTTAACCTACAATTTCTCGCTTGCTTATCTTGTATAATTGCCATTTTGTCTCTGCCATGTCTTTGTTACCACAATATTTTGTTTCAAATAATGGTAGCTTAAGTGTTTTTTATAGTCACTAGAAGTATTTTTTCTGGAGAATTTGACCACTTGTTTATCTGTTGAAATACATTTCTCTTTAAAGGCTTTGTGGTGAAAAGAAAAGGTACGAAGTATAAGATTAAAGAACGATATGATGGGATTGCCAGATAAAATTTTCCATGGTTCAGGAAATTCTAGCATGCCTGGTTAGTTGTTTGTTTCCAACATGAATGAGGTTTGTGAAAAGACAATTAGAATTGTCTTTTTGTTCCAATTGGCTATTCAGGAAAGCAACAGGAAATGTTGATGAAAGCCTGAGTTTTACAGGATGTTTGTGTGAGTATTTATCCCATGTGTTTGATGTTTTTCTTTCCACATCTGCGTGCTGTATGCATACATTTTGGCTAAGATATCCCAAAATAACACTTTGATTTTTTCACTTCATTACAGTTCCTGGTGCAATGCTTTCTAAATGGGAGGTCCTCAAAAATTAAAATGGAAGAAGAAACTGAGGCCCAGAAGGTACAAGTCATTCCTTTCCTCTGAAAGTCAATTCCCTCATTATAAAATGTGAGGATTAAACTGAATAAGTACTTTTAAAACTTGCTACTACAGTATATCCAGCAGCAGTGAAAATGAACAGCACCCCAGGGCCTAAGGGCCTACCCCAACACAGCCTCTGCAATTGGAAGTTTCTTTAAAATGTTTCACTTTCTCCTAAAAAGTCATGAGAGCTTAACATTTTACAAAACAGGGAAGTCTATGTTTGTTTTAATACAAATGTTACCTCAGTATTCAAACTACTAGCTTTCCCACAAAGCAGTCAAATGAATGCAACCCTCAGGGAAATAGGTGTACAGCCTCATACTCACCCAGTTTGCTCACTGTCCCAAGGCTGCTTTAACCCTGAGAGAGAAGTAAGGACCTTGGTGACCAAAATTCCTCCCTGGTGCAAATGTTGTACTCACATTCACAATTTTATCTTGTATATGAAGGTAAGATACAATAGAAAAACTGTCACACTTGCATTTGAATGGCAACCAACAAAATAGGTAGAAGCCCTCATGTGAGGAAATTCAGTTAATCTGCATATAAGGAAAGGATCAGTGGTAGAATCAGGGAAACTCTCTCTACCATGGGAGTTGCTGAGAATCCAATGAGAACTGAAGAACCCTGGCTTTGGAAAAGGTCTTAGAGATATGACAGACACCCTGAACAAGCAGAATCTATCCACAACACTCCTGACAGGTACTTGAACATCCTCACATTAGGAAGCTTACTTTTTCACAAGACAAACAGTTCTTTAGAAAAAAAAAAAAAAACTACCTTGAAATAGTTATAAGTATTCCTCACAGTGCCATACATACACTTTCACTGGATGTGCTTCAGTTT
Organism: Hydrochoerus hydrochaeris; assembly: GCA_004027455.1. Taxonomy (NCBI): domain Eukaryota; kingdom Metazoa; phylum Chordata; class Mammalia; order Rodentia; family Hydrochaeridae; genus Hydrochoerus; species Hydrochoerus hydrochaeris. Next base: position 77,516 of record PVLA01000679.1, on the reverse strand, counting down.
TTACAGCTACAAACTGGGAGTGATAAATAGCGGTACCCACCTTACAAAAGTATTGTGAAGATGACAAATCACTGATCAATGTAGTCCATGTATAGCAGTGTTATGACTTGTGTCTAGAGGTCCCTCCAAAGTGTTACATAGTCATATACAGGGCTTTTCAGAGCTGGCTGGATCTAGAACATGTGACTCTGGGATTGATTCATGGTGCAAAGCTAGTATTAATGGTGTGAGTGCTACCCACTCTAGAGTGGATAGCCCAGCTAAAATATAAGGGACAGAAAGAGGCTTGTTATAGCTCTCTTGATGTTTTCTTCCTGCTGTGAACTATTTCTCCTCTGTGATGCCCTTCTGCCATGTTACCCCGTCTTGGATTCAGCCAATTATGAATAGAAATCTCTATAAACTCTGAGCTAAATGAATCTTTTCACCCTTAACTTGTGGGTGTTGGGTATTTTGTCTCAACAATGAGAAAAGTAACTACGACAAGCAGTGCAGGTCCTGAGAAGGGCTATTACGATTATTGTTACATAGATCAACTCTCATGCCTCTTGGAACACAGATCTTAAATTTAAAAATAAGAGATATCCAATTCTCATTAATCTACTCTTCTCTTTACAAAATAGCCTCTTCCTTTAAATAGTTCCAGATTTTGCCATATTCTAGAAATTCTCTACTGAACATATTTGAGTGCATACAATATAAGTACCAAAAATGACATATTCTTTCTCTGACCTGAGAGGAAAACAAGACTAGGACCATCCTTCTTAACTCACTTGTTTTCTTGTCCCATTCACTGTATTATCCCACCCCACGGAGCTGTGGGTTTTCCCGTCATCCTTCCTCCTCTCCCTCAAACTTTTACAGATGATTTTCCAAACTAAAATATGGAATTTTATATTCAGCCTCCTTAAACATAACCTACTTAATTTCAGGCTTCAGTTGAAGCTTCAGAAAACTGATTTTTTATTACACCTATTAACTACCCTTCTGAATTCTAAACATCAGGAAGCTTCTAAATCATCACTCAGTGACAGCCAGACACTTAAAAATCTCAATGCTGGTTGACATGAGTCATTTAAAGATGGCCTTTTGAATACATCCAAGTCATGTTTTCCCATATTGCCTTCCTATAGGATCTTGTCAAGTGGCTCAACACAGAACAGAAATACTACATCTACTCTTCAATCTTTATCTACCAGCTTTGATAACCTGCTCAAATAAGGAAATGAAATTAGTTTAATCAGGTTCATTTTTAGTATTCATTCTGACTTGTAGACACCTATCATTTCTCATAATAAATGTTTACAATAAAAACTTGAAGGAATTAAAGTAGGCAGGTGGCACACTGTCTCAATTTATCATATTTTCTGCTAAAAACAATGGAAAGTTTATGTATTTTCATATTGCTAAATACTCTCCTATAATATACCAGCTCACATTGATGCCTTCCCCTTTCCTTAGTGAGTTACATACTTGGATCTTCATTCTCACAACTGATTCTCATGAACAGGTCTGTAGACACAGGAAGAATGAAAATGGGTAAAATCCACATGAAGTTGAGATACCCCTGTTTCTTTATATTCCCATTATAAGCTACATCCCCATTATAACCTACATTTGCATTATGCATTTTTTTGTCATGGAGAAAAAATGCAAATAAACTGATGCAGTAGTGTATGGCTTCTATTAATAGTATCAGTTCCTTAATGATTCATCATTTACCTTTATTGTGTTACATATTTTTGACAAGGAAAATACAAGACCAAAGCAGTAGATTTTAAAAATCTATCATTCTGAGAAAAGTCTTTGAAATTTAACATGTTTTGAAATAAATTTATATGAATGTATCTTTACAACAAAAATGGTATTTTCACAGTGTGAAAGTAAAGATTATTCATAATTGTGCCATCTAAGAATAATTAACATCAATGTTTGAATATTTCTGTATAATTTTTGAAGTTAAAGACAACTGAGCCTGACAAGGTAAACATTATTGTGTGACCTGGAAGACACTACCAGTCCTTTCTAAAAGGGCTGTATTAGTTTATAACTCCACTAGCAAAATATATAAATACCAATTTAAGTAACCTTTTGTCAACTTTAGATGATACATCATTCATAATGCTATTCTGCACTGTTATTCACACCAACACAGAACATATTTTTACATGTTTACTTATTTATTTGATTTCTTGCCTGTTTTTTCTTGCCAGGTCATTTATTGAGATATTAATGATTTTCTTCTAACTCAGGCTACTTATTTATCTTTTAATTATTTGTATTTATTATAAATTTACTAATTTAATACAGGCAGTAACTACTTGCCTAACATATTTGCTACAAATATTATTTCTTAATTTTTACTTAATAAAATATGTTTCAGTTTTTGGTGGTTTTTCATTATGTCCAACTTTGAAAAGACAGTTATACCAAAACTATCAAAACAAACATAAATTGACTTTGCGGTTATCCTGACTTGCAGAGCTAAGTACTGAAGTCTGTGGCTACACTTGGTTACATGTTTTTCATCTACAAAACTGTCATCAAAGTAAAAATGCCAGTTTAAAAGTTTATAAAAAACTCTACAACCTCACTGCTTGACACAGCATTTTTTGATTAGTGTTTGGTTAAAGAGTTTTACATTTTGTTTTTCTCACTTCTCTTCTTCATAATTTACTTAGAGAAGCTGAAATTTTTCTTCTTTTCATTAGTGTTTCTAATATTGCTTTTAATCTCAAAATTACATCAAGAATACTTTGTAACTTCAGCACAAAGTAAGACATTCCTTGCCCTCCCTTAATATTCTTGTTTATATAAGATTATTACTTCTGTTTCTCACTTACTCCTTCACTTTCCAAACCCAGGATCCATCTAATCAATCATTTGATCTTCTGATTTTTAAAGTTATTTTTCCAAGCAACCTTTTCCAGTATTAAAGTTACAGAAAACATTCTCCATAGCTCTTTAAAGTATATTTCAGTATAATTACATATTATTAAGTTAATTGTGCTAGAATAACTTTCCGTTACTACCATGTATTAAACAAAGTTTAACTACTTCATTCTTCCATTACACCATTTTTCTTTAAAGAGTCTAATGAAATAACTCCATTGCACTGGCTTTTAAAGTTAAAAAATCTGAAGATATCCATATTTTGGCAACTTTGAAGTATTAATGAACACAATAACAACACTATTACTACTATAAAATACTAGACTCCTCTGGTACTTCTGAAAGGTCATGTTACAGTGAATGAAAGAGTTAAGCATGGGGTTACGTCTTACAGGTTGGACACCTTTCACCTATATAGAACAGAGAAAGACAGGCAGATGCTAACGATGAAGGACCAATTCACAACCTTTACCTTTCATAATTATTTTGCCATTATACTATCCTCCAAAAAGTAACTCAGGCAGATATTTTTATTGACATTTTAAAATTAAAACAACAACCCTAAGGCTATATATCAGATCAGACTCTTTTTACTGAGTTTCACTGAGCCACTATTGCTATCAATTAGTAAATGACATAAAATTCAGTGATTATAAGTGATTAATTAATTTTTTAAATATACTACCTGCTTAATGAGGCTTCAAAGATAATAATTTAAACATTATTCTTATTTTAAGATTTAAAAAGGTTCAAATACCATCTTTACAAAAATATTCTTAATCTGAATAATTAAGCTAATTAATGTTTTTCCAGCTATTGAGGAAGCAAATTAGATAAGAATTAAAAGCTACTTAAATTTTCTGGGAATGAATAGCAAAACATGAAAAAAAATTTTTAAAGAATTTAAATTTTTGACTAGATAAAAGGCAAAGCACTGGGGACAAAATTTCTCTACAGCCCTAATCTTTCTCCTTATGCTCTGGCTAACTTGGTCTTTATTGTCATTCTTGTTCCTTAAACGTGCCCAGCTTATACTCTTCTCAGGATCTTTGAATCTGCTTTTCACTCAGACTGGAATGTTATTCCTCCAGAGTCTCAATACTGTTCTTTGCTGGTTTTTAATACTCCCAGCAGAAATGTCACAGCTTCCTTGCCCATCTAGCTCATGCTAGTAATGGCCCTTAGCCCATACACACGCACCCTCCATGTGGCAGTCTGATGCACACACCTGCATTCTTCTTCATAAGTCATTCTTGAAAATGATTTCATTTTTTTATTCATGGACTGACTCCCCACCAAAATGTAGGCTCTGTGAGAAGAGAACCTTGTCTCTCCATCACTGTTCTTAGCAGTGTCAGTAATAGTACCTGGCACATTGTGGATACCCAGAACTGCTTCTTAAATAGATAAGCAAATCAACCTAGTGCTCCTTCAGAAATGGAAAGGTTAGAGAACCGCAATAAAAGTGTCAATGGGCTGGGGATTTAGTTCAGTGGCATAAGCACCTGCCTGGTGACCTCAAGAGGTCATGAGTTCAATCCCCAGTACCAAAAAAGAAAAAATAAGTAAATAAATAAATAAATGTGTCAATCAAATATTCAGATTAAGAAACTGCCTGAATAGCCTCCAGTGGAGTGTTAAAACAATGTTTCTGGATTTTATTAAAACAAATACTATTTTAAGTACTTCAAACATGTCCATAATAAAAGTTCCTAATGATGTTTACATTATGCAAAGATTTTGTAAAATGGATGTTTAAAAGTGGAATTATATGTGTATTAAACATTAAATGACATAATTCATCAATAGGGAAGACCAACCTGCTGTTCATATCGCTGTTTCACATCCTCTAGCTGCCATAAGAACTCCTTTGACTGTTTCTCACGAAGAGATTTGGATCTTGTTAGATTTGCTTCCACCTTTTCCATCTATAAAATTTTAAAAATAGTTTGGTTTTTTGAACAAAAGTTGTATTCCATATGCTTTCAAAAATTTCCATTCATTAAAATGTCAGATTTTATATGATTCACCAATCATAATGATACATTAAATGGCAATAAAGTGAAATCTTTATTAATTTAATACATTTTAAAAGTTAATGAAGGGAAATAAAAATGTTATTTCCCAATAGTATAACAATCATGTCATGAAAATATAACTTTGGAAATTCAAATATTTATGCAATATAATTTTATTAAGCACTGGCTTAATGGAAGAAAACACTAATCATGTATCTGACAAGAGGTTTCTATCTAGAAAATATATAGAATACTTATAACTTACAATAAAAGGGTAGTTAACCCAGTTTTCAAATGGGCAAAGGATCAGAATAGATATTACTCCAATGAGGATATACAACTGACCAAAAGCACATGAAAAGATGTTCAGCATCACTGTCGTGAGACAACTACAAATTTAAACAAGAATGGCATAAACTTTATACTCACTAGGATGGCTATAAATAAAAAGACTGGAAATGACAAATGGTATTGGTGAAGAAGTAGCAAAATCAGAATTCTCAGTGGTGCTGATGGGAATGTAAAATGGTATAGACATAATGCAGACACTCTGGAAATTCCTCAAAAGGTCAAACATAGAGGTAATATGTGACCTAAGAATGCCATTCCTTGGTAAAAGATAAAAATATATATAGGACCTATCAACTTCAGGTTTACTAGATAACTGACATCTTCATTGGAACTGTTTTTAATGTCTGACTGCCCCAATGTCACACAGCCCTATGTTCTCTGATGTAGCCCACCACTTAGCACAGGACCTGCAACACATAAAGATTCAATAAATAATAATAAAGATACAAAGTACTCATTTCAGGATTTGCTAAATGAACAATATTCAATATTTAGTGACAAATTCTTTATAACATACACAAAATTTAATAATTGTTTATCTCATTTTCTCTATTACTCTGTGGCTGATCTTATAGATATTCTTTTACATGTAACAGGAAAGAGATGTTCTTACAAATAGAAAAGAAAAAGTTCTCTATGTCAGTAACATAATGCTAGTATCTTTCCTTCAAAGCAGTATAGCATTTCATCTGTCTTTCTTTCATTGCATTTTTGAATATGTTTCAGGAAAATGCTTTTATCTGAGACAATTGTCAGTTAATGTGACATTCTATTACTGAATAATTTTACTTATACTGCTTCACTGGTATGTTGAGTTATTTGTTCTTTTTTACTTCTACACAATGCTTTCTCTGAGGTTACCTTTTGGTAAACACTATTAGCTAAAACATGAACCTTAAAGAAAATGAACCATGAAATTATTTCCTTCATAGTTTTCACATTAGATTTAGAACATCAGATGCATTTATTCAGACATAATTAAAGTTATAAAAACCACCTTGCATTCTGAACTCCCTTGGTGCCTGCCTATCTGAAATGCCAATCACAACTCTATAACCTGTGCCTGCAACCTCTAAGCAAGATGTTCTTTGTTGGCTTTAATCGCCATCTTTTTTGGTGTACTAGCTTTGCAAGTAAATCTTCCTTACCCTAAAAACTCGTCCTCAAGTGACTGGCATTCTTGAGTAATGTGCAATGAATATGGGTTCATGGTTAAAGCTGAATGAATTTTTTAAAAATATATGCTTCTTAGAAGAGGTTCAATCCATATTCAAGGAAACAGACTACAAGTGAAGATTTGCAGAAGGTATTCCAAGAAAATGAAAAACAGAATAAATATATTTCTAGCAGACAAAATAGACATTGAGCCAGAAACTGTAAAAAGAGACAAGGAAAGTCATTATATAGTGATAAGGAGGTGAGATCATCCAAAGGACATAAAAATTTTAAGTATATATGTGCTAATTATCAGAGCACCTAAGTATAAGTATTAGAAGACTAAATTGAGAGATCAACTGCAATAAAATAATAGCAGGGTAGTTCAAGATGCCTCTTTCATAGATGGACAGTTCATCTTGAAAGAAAATCAGAAAGGAAACACTGAAGCTGAATTACACTGGAGACTAAATGGACCGAACAGAAAATTCCATCCAAAAACAATAAAATGCACATTCTTCTGAAGTATACATGGAGCATTCTCCAGAATAAGTCATATATTAGATCATAAAACAAGTCTTAACAAATCTAAGAGTACTGAAATCATAAATTTTGTTTTCTGGTCACAATAGAATGAAACTACAAATTTATAATGAAAATTATTGGAAAACCCATGAATATGTAGGAATTGAACATATTCCTGAAACAAGCAAGCGGTCAAAGGAGAAACCAAAGGAGACATAAAATATCTTAAGACAAGTGAAATGAAAACAGCATACCAAAACTTATCCAGCAAAAGCAGTTCTAAAGGGAAATTTATAGTAATAAATGCCTATATCAAATAAAAAGATCTAAAAAAAATCAATGTTACACCTCAAGAAATTATAAAAGTAAAAAACAGGGCCCAAAGTTAGCAGCATGAAGGAAATAACAAACATTATTCATGACCAAAAAAATTAGGTGAATGTTTCATGTTACTATTAATCTTCCTCAATGTGCTCCATTATCTTGAATCATACTTATCCAAGAATGAGTCATAAATAAATAGAAAGTCTTAATAAACCAGTAATGAGTAAGAAGATTCAGTGAGTAATAAAAAAGTCTTAAGGATAAGCCTAGGATCAGATGGCTTTGCAGCTGAATTACACCAAATGTTTAACGCAAACTAACACTAATCCCTTCCCAATTCTTCCCAAAAGTTAAGAGGAAGAAATAGTTCCCAACTAATTTTACAAGGCTTCCACTGCCCTAATACCAAACATAGAAAGGACCCTACAAAAAGAAAATCATGGCCACTATCACTGATACATAGATTCAAAATTCCTCAACAAACTAAACTCATTAGAAAACTGATTTCAACAAGTTAAAAAGTACAGACAATATGATCAAGTGGGATTTACCCCTATGATCAGGTTTTTCAAAGCTATAAATGTGATACATTCCATTAACAAAATGAAGAGTAAAATCCATACAACCACTTCAATGGTTGAAGGAAAAGCATTTGACAAAATTCAACATCTTTTCATAATAAAATTCTTAACAAATTAGACATACAAGGAATGTATTTCAAAATAACAATAGCCATAGAAAATAAGCCCACGGCTAACTTACTCAATGGCGGAGAGTTGACGCCTTTTCCCCTAAGATCAGGAAGTGGATGAGGAAGTTCATTCTAACTCAATTTCTCAACATAGTACTAGAAGTCCTAGCCAGAGCCATTTGGCAAGAGAAAGAGAAAGATTACTAGGAAAAGACCTGAGAGTATCTGTCTGCTGATGACATAATCTTTTATATAGAAAACCCTAAAGACGCCACTAAAAAAAATCAAAAACCAATAAATGAACATAGTAAAGTTGCGCTACACAAAAGCCACATTTATAAACTAGTATCACTTTTATATACTAACAATAAACTAACTAAAAAAATTAAGAAAATAATCTCATTATAACAGCAATAAAAAATAGGTATAAATTTAACCAAGGAGCTAAAACATGTATACACTAAAAACTATCGAAGACTTTTGGAAAAATGAGGAAAATAACTAAATAGAAAGATATCTATGTTCTTGGGATGGAAGAAGTAATATTACTAAAAGTGTCTGTTCTAGTAAATGCAATCCACAGATTCAGTCAAATCCCTACCAAAATTCCAGTGTCACTTTTCATAGAATTAAATAAAGCAATCCTAAAACATGTATGGAACTATAAAAAACTCTAAATAGGCAAAGCAATCCTAAGCAAAAAGAACAAAGCTGAAGTCATCACAATACTACTTGACTTGAGAATATAATTAGAAGTTATGGTAACAGCAAAGTGTTATCATAAAAGCAGACACACTGACCAAAGGAATAAGACATTCCAGAAATATCCCTCACATTTCTAGTGAATTGACTGCTGATAAAGATGCCATGACTAGACAATGAGTAAAAGACAATTTCATTAGTAAATGGTATTAGAAAAGTTGGCTATCCAATTGCAGAAGATTTTAAAATTGGGTCTTTAACTTACATCATACATAAAAAAATCAACTCAAAATAGTTCAACTATTTAAACATAAGGCCTGAAACTGTAAAACTACAAAGAAAAAATATAGGGAAAAAGTTTCTTGACATCAATTTGGCAAAGATTTCTTGACTATGACAGGCAACATAAGCAATGACAGACAAATGAAATGACACCAAACTAAAAAGTTTCTGCACAACAGAAGGCGCGTTCAGTAGAGTGAAGAGACAGACTCCAGAGGGGGAGAGAATATTTACAAACCCTACGTCTGAGGAGGGATCAATAGCCAAGCACATGATGAACTAAATAGCTCGACAGCAAAAACAAAACAGGGAAAAATCCAACCATTAAAAAGTAGCGATCGACTTGAACAGACATATCTCAAAAGAAGACAGTAAAATGGCCAACAGCTTCATGAAAAATAACATCACTAATCATTAGAGAAATGCAAAATAAAATTATAATGAGCTATCACCTCACACCTGTTGGAATGACTGGAAGACAAGGAAGTGCTGGTGAGAATGTGGAGAAAGGAAATCTCTGCACACTATCAATAGGAATGTAAAGTAGTACAGCTATTGTTTTCAAAAAACAAAAAGTAGAGCTACCATTTGATGGAGCAATTGCACTACTGGGTGTAATATCCAAAGGAACTAAAATAAGTATGTTGAAGAGATACTTACACTTCCAAATTCACTGAAGCATCACTCACAATAGCCAAGATAGGAAATCTCCCCAAATATTCAACAAAAGATAAACAGATAAAGAATGTGTGAGATAGAATGGTATGATCTGTGACCTTAAAAGAAGGAAATTCATCATTTGCAACAACATAGATGAATCTTGAGCGTGTTAAATAAGCCAGGCAAAGAAAGACAAAACTGCATGATTTTACTTAAATATATGTGGAATCTGAAAAGGTGAAATGTTATGGAAATAGTGTACAATAGTGGTTACCAGAGATTGTGACAGAGTGGGGAAAGAATTAGGAGGTGTTGCTCCAAGAATATACAGTTTCAGTTAAACAAGAAAAATGAGTGCTAATCATCTGTTCTACTACTAGTCACTGAATAATGAATATATCAAAATTGGTAAGATTTAATTTCAAATGTCTCATTACAAATAAATAAGATGTTGGATATGTTGACTAGTCTGTTTAAATTATCCACAACATACATATATCAAAATATCACGTTGTATTTTATAAACATAAATTCATTTGTCAATTAAAATTATTATAAAAATCAAAATTATTATGAAACTAAAACATTCTTAGGGATGAATAGTAAGTAAAGATGGATGAAAAAAACCAGAAAGTTAATCAAGTTGTGTAGACTTGGTCTAGTTAATATTTTTAAGATAAATCTTCCCATAAAATTGATCTATGGGGTGTTTTTACTTCATCACAGATAAAATATTAAAAATGAAAATAAAATTTAAAATTTCAAACATTACTCAACTATTCTGCAATCAAATGGAAACAATTTAAAACACACACAAGACTCTGCAAACCTAAACACTAACAGAAACAATATTACATGAAAATGAAATACATGTCACATTAGATAACACTAACCAAAAATGCCAAACCCCACTCCATTCTCCATAAACAATTTAATCATTACTCAAAAAACAAGTCTTATAAAATAGTTTGTATAAAAACAGGTTTTCAGTTGCTATAGATACAAAACATTCTGCTTCATCATACTTTATTCCAAATTCTATTCAACTCCAAGTAAAAAAACACACCACCACAACATCAAGTAAAATCCCTGGCTTCAGGAGAAGTGAAGAGTAAATTTGGTGGCTAAATTAGGAGCAGAAAAGGAAATGAACCTGTGATTGTTCAGTTTAAAGAAGCAAGAAAAGGAACTCATGAAGGGTCTTGAACATTCCAGACATGGTGCCCTAGGCACTACTAAGAGAAAACTCACATGTCCGTATCTTAAACAGCATAGTTTAGGTCTTAAATTCTTTCCTAATATATCATGAAACTCTTAGAGTTGCCATATTGCCAGGTCAAAAATGTCAAGATTAAGGTCACTGCAATTTGCCCTTCACCTAATTGTTTCAAAATGGTTTCTGTCATAGTTCTGGACATCTGGGAGGAGAAGAGCAAAGGGACACATCGAAGCGTATGTATCAACAGACTTGAGTCCTGCTCTAAGTGGTTTTCCTAAAAGTTCCTGTCAGCAGTAAATTATGTTTATATTTCACTCCCAAGGACTATATTAAATATCCAGCTCTACTTTCAAGGAAAAAGTGTGTAGTTTAAGCTTGTGTCTCCTCATGGTCTAAATAAAATAAGAGTTGTATGAGAAAGTAGGAATGTACGACGTATGAACATCTGGCAATCTCTTTTTAACTTTTTGTTTGTTTGTTTGTTTGGTACCAGGGATCGAACTCACGACTGCGCAAGGCGGGCGCTTATGCCACCGAGCTAAACCCCCAGCCCTCATCTGGCAATCTCAATCAAGTACAGTCAAAACTAGTTACTGCTCTTTCTCCAGTGAAGTATCATACATGTTGATATATTTTAAATAAGCTGACATATAACAATTACAGTATACAACTATACAATTATATACAAATATGAAATTCAAAGTATATGTTATTTAGTACATATTTAAAAGTGTAAGAAAATGCCTTTAAAATTTTTCATATATACCGACATGCATGCTGATATACAGCTAAATACACTGCTAGAAACATGCTAACATGCAGATATAAATGGAAAAATTGATGTAAGACAGTATGTCTGTGTATATATTAGTGTAAGGAAAGACTATGAAATATAGAAATATTCCTATAAATATAAATTTATTGTAATTTACTAACACTAAAAATTTTACCTAAATTAAAATAATAGGGTTAACATGAAAATTAATGAGTTAGGTATTCTTCCTTAGTCTGAGCAATGCTCTTTATTTCATTATTTCATTCAATTGTATATCTCAACTTATATTTACTGACTTTATCATAACACTTTTAAACTTTTATAAGTACATGTTTGTAGTACATCATGTTTACATTTCTTGTGGAGATTTCGTACATGTACACAACACATCTTAATTCCTTTTTAATCTCCTTTCCTTTCCTCTCGCCAATTATTGCCATGACACTTTAACAAGCAGACATTTAAGAAATTCACAGTCATGCAAAAATATGCCATGATTGCAGACAAAGGTTTAACTTAAGGGACCACAAGTCCCTTCTCTGTGTTCTCCCTGCTTCTTCCCTCACTATGCATGCGTGTGTGGGTGCATGTGTGTGTGTACTGCTTGCTGAATCCAGAGTCTTCTCACTAAGCTATATCCTTAAACCTTTAAGAAATGTTTTATTTTGAGACAGGGTCCTGCTAAATTGCTAACTCACCAGGTTGTGCTAGAACTCCAGACTCTCCTGCTTCAGCCTCCCAGAATGCTAGCATCACAAGTGTTCTCTTCATGTCCTATTTATTCATTTAGTTACACTATCTATTACAATCACTAATCTTTATACAATATATGTGAACCACAAATATGTGTATGAATAGTGTCTCAAAACCTACAACAGTGGGTTGGTATAAAACAAGCATTTAATGTTTTTTATAGAAATGAATGAAAAGAAGAAATCAAGTTTGTTGAATTCTTTGAGCAAGTAGGTGAATAATAGTTACTATCACTTAAAAATAATAATTATAATATTTTCACAAATCAGTCAAATGAATAAAGAATGACAAATTTTTTATACTGAGGTTTTTGGTACATTTTTACTTATTTTACTTCTGCAAAGGAGACTATTACTAGTCTTTGATGAATGTTGTTATGGAAAAACTTCACTTATTCAATTAAGTACTTAAAGTTATAAGCTAGGATTTATTTTGATTATTTGCTTTGTTTTATTTTATTTTTCAAACCCAAACACTTACATTCTTTGATTGCAGTCACTAAGAACTGATTAATTATCACAATGGCTTCTGCTATGATTTCAGTGTCCCTTCAAAAACTCAACTTGAAATTTAATTGCTGCTGCAACAGTATTAAAAGGTGATTAGGTCATAAGGGCTTTGGCCTCATAAGTGGATTAATGTCTTTAATTGGCAGAGCACATTAGTTACTGAGGAGTGTGTTCCCTCAGTGAAAGACTGAGTTTGGCCAGATCTTTCTCTCTCTGTCTTGCACAAAGATATGATGATATAGCCAGATCTTTCTCTCTCTGTCTTCCACAGATATATGATGATACAGCTAGAAAGCCCACGTTGAACACCAGAGTTGTGCTCTTGGACTTCCCTACTTTCAGAAATGTTAACAAATATTTTTCTTTATATATTAACCAGTCTTTTATAGCAGCAGAAAATAGACTAAGGTAGGCTTTACGTAGAATGTATATTTATAGAAGATAAATACGTATTTTTGAATATGTATTTAAATATGTTTTAAAATTATACATGTTGTCTCATTATTTTATTTCACTTTTATTTTTTGAGACAGGGTTTCACTATGCAGTTCAGGCTGGTCTCGAGCTCATTTTGTAGCCTAGGCTGGTCTCAAATTTGCAAAGATCCTCCTACCTCAGCCTCCAGAGTGCTGGGATTACAGGTATGTGCCACCACATCCGGCTTTTTTTTAAGAAGAAAAAAATACAGAAAAAAAAACAAATAAAAGAAACAAACTACAACCACAACAACAAGAAACCCCCAAACAATAGTGATATATGATTTCAAGACAAGATGATAGGAATTTAACAATGGTGCTTATATTGCATATTGTTATCCTCAAAAGAGTTGCTCAGGGCCGGGGATGTAGCTCAGTGGCACAAGTGCCTGCCTGGAAAGCACAAGGTCCTGAATTTGATTCTCAGGACAGAAAAAAAAAAAAAAAAAGAGTTGCTCAGATTACCAGATATATGCATGCAAAATTGATCAAACAATATGAGCACTATATCTAATTTCACTTAAACACAAAATTTAAAAGACCAGAAAGTTTCTCTATTATAAAAAGTAACAGAGAAAATAATCTCTGTTCATAGTGAGTTTTTCATTATTTTAAAACTACTTTTAAAAACCTACTTATTTAAAATTGCATGACGCAGCATGTCCCTAAAAGGATGATTGGACAAAGGTAGAAGTCTGAATGAATGATTTCTATGATCATGTGTTTTAAGTCTGTTATCCAATATAACAGACTTATACAATAATAACATGAATGTTTTATATAATAATAACATGAATGTATCCAGAGGACATTCTTCTTCTTAGTAAAGTGAGGTCTTATTCATCAGTTAAACAGCAATAGCAGAATGATGAACTAAACTTAAATTTCTAAGAATGCAAGGAACTGGCAATCTAGTTTGAATTGTGCCAGGAGCCAGAATTAATCCCACTGGGCAACAGGAAAAGTTTTCAGAATTTTGTGTTCATTGCAAACCAGAGGATTTTTCCCAAAATAAAGTTAATATGTATTTATTGATCGTAAAGAAAAAGGAATGGATTTTAAAGCCAATATCAGCAAATACTGCTTAACTAGGGGTATTCACAAGAGGAAAAAATACACTAGAAAAGATGAGAAGCAAGTAGAAGCCCCAGGAGCTAGTTATGCAATGAATTTACAAGATTAAAAGCGCAAGTGCAAGGTCCTGAGTTCATTTCCTAGTACTAAATAAATAAATAAAATTTAAAAATTCACTCTAAATTGCTGCCAATACTTCAAAAAACATTTATATCTTTTTTGGTAATTTATTTGTTTCCCTGAGAATAGATATAGAGCATGACTTCTTTTCAAAATATGATTATATGCACAGATAGAAATATCTCTTTATATATTTTCACAATTCAAAGGTATATATTTTACACTGCTAATTGCTAAAGCTAATTACTGATAGCTAACACTTATTAATGGATTTCACCTTTGAAGTAAAAAATAGGTTATTATTTAAGCAATATTAAATGAGATCTTAAAAAGTTCTTCAAAGTGAAAGAAAGAGTGTGAAGCAATTTTTCAAAAGTTTAAGTCTGTTCCATTTTCTCTCATGGACCTCATTTTTAAAACAGAAATTCTTGTTCTAAAACTCAAAGCTTTTGTTTTTTAATTCAAAATCCCATTATCTGCTATCTGCAGCTGTCTCTGAATCGATAAAGATGCTCTACAGCTCTGCTGGCTTTTATACAAAATATTTCTTCAAGAAAACAAAAATAATTAAAAAAAAACACAGAAAAAAAGAAACTGTTAAAAAATATAGACTACAGAAAAATCTAAAATTGTAATTCCCCACATAAAAAAGATTGATTTTTGTTTAGAACTTGAGTTGTATCAGATTCACAATTTTAGTAAACTGATAATCTAGACCAAAAGGCTCTGAATGTATCATGTTGGACATATATATTTAATATTTTGTTTAACAGCTGTTCGGTTCTGCCCTATACAAATTACTTGACTGATCTGAAGAAGCCTAGCTAAAGGATTTTGCTATACACGGGACCTCTTATTAGTGTACTCATAGCAAAGGTCCTTTCTTATTTCAGAGACCAAATTGCCCTTAGCAAAACTATGCAGGATTGAAACCACTGAAGAACACTTCTTTGACAGAAGAGAACCAAAATAACACCCCGCTTATAAGCTCTCATTACCATTAGTTTTCAAGGAGTCTAGTTAGCACCACTCAAAAGGTGAGGCCCGGTGAGAGCTGCACACAAAGACACGATGTAGGAAAAGGAAATGATGGAAGTAATGGGATCCCAGAGGTAGGTACCACTTCTTCAGGCATTTATTAAGCCCATAAAAATATAATATCAAAAAGGTAGGAGCACATGAACTTTTAAGGTAAAGAAGAAGAGTCAGGGGAGGTGGCACCAAGTTCGGTGAAGGGAGATGGAAGACAGACTGAGCTCAGCATAGGACACCTCAGAGGTGATGTGGGGAATGGACCAACTGAAGGAATAGTTCCAGGGTAATTGATAAATTCCACCTGTCTTTCCTGACTATCCTTGGTGACATCTCATTTTGTATCTGGGTAGGGTTCTTATTAAATGGTTCCTGACATTTCATCATCTTCATGGCTTTTAATTTTACTATATAGACTGGAGATTTTAACTTACAAAAAACTAATTTCTACTTCCTTTACAATGTTTGATGTATATTTTCTAAATTATAACAATTAATAAATTACACCCCAGTAAACATCACTGAGAACACTTCTTTAGCTCTATGTATTTCTGAAAAGTTAAGTCTTTCAAGTAGAAGCATCAGGTAAATAAGCACAATGGTAAAACAATCCTTCAGAAAGGTTATACAATTTTATCCTCCCCTCAGAAACGTATGGTACTACCTGTCTCCTCAGGCCTTCGTGGATATGTACCTCATTACTCTTTCATTTGAAAAAATACAGTGAAAATAAACATGTGTTATTATTGATAGATACCAAAAAGTACATTGGGATGGTGGCAGGTAACAAGATTACAGGCTAATTAAGGGAGAGATGTGTGTTGATAATATTTGTCTTCCAGTTTATGAATATAGAAGACTCTCTGCTTAATTAGATCTTTTAAAATTTCTTTCAGCAATTTTTTATAATTTTCAATTCAGGATTTCAACTTAAATATTTTACTTCATTTTAAATTAGTGAATAATGGTTATTGACAGTAATGATTTTCATTATGGCAGATTCCTATATGCATACAACACACTTGGATTATTTTCACCCCCAAACCCCCCTGCCCTGCCCTCTCCCAGCTTCACAGTGGGAAGGCTCAATACATACAACATATTTTGATTGTATTCATCTCCTTCATTACTCATTTTTAAGTTATTATGAATTAAATTGTTTCCTTAATTTTGTTTTCAAATATTTCATTGCTGAAATATAGAAGTATGGGTGACTTACTGATATTTGTGTATTTGTCTTATATTACAAAAACTTGTTTAAATCACTTCTTACTTCTAGTATATCTTTTGTGGGGCTTGAGAGGGTTTCATCATACAGGATCATTATATCTGAAACATTTACACTTCTTTCTTCCTATTATGTATATTTTGTAGGTCTTTTTCTTTTTGCCTTGTACTGACTAGAATCTCCAATACAATATTGAACAGAAGTAGCAAAAAAACCACATACCTTTTCTTGTTCTTAGGAAGAAAAGCATGAAGTTTTCCATTTTAAATTTATTAGCTGTGGGATTTTCACAGATTGAGTTGGTGAATTTAATTCTAGCCTTAATTGCCCCCAAATTATTTTTTAAATCATTCATGAATGATGAACATTTTCAAAAGCTATTCTGTTTCTATTGAGATGATCAGGCAATACTATCCTTTATTCTATTAATATAATGTATAGCATTCATAAATTTGTACATTTAAAGTAACCTTGGGTTCCTGAATATATTCTTGCTTGTGATGTATAATCATTTCTATATGTTGTTGGATTCAGTTTCTGAAAATATCACTAAAAATTTCTGAGTCCAACAAACATTTTTTAGTTCACAACATATATCAATCTGTTTTCTTTCAATATCTTAGGTTTTGATACCAAATTTATAGCACAGAAAAACTAGAAAACATCTTTCCTCAATTTTTGAGTTTTCAAAATAGTAAAAAAATTTTAAATGTGTGATGTAATTTATCAGTGAAGCCATATTCTTCCAAGACTTTTGATTGAGAGTATTTTAATTGGTAATTAAACTTCCCTCTTTATTATGATTCAGTTCAGATTTTACATCTGCCTTTGAAACCATTTGCAAACATTTTATTTCTAAGATTCTACACACTTTATGTATAATTTGTTGTTATACAGCAGTGGAGACAAACCTGTGGCACATGAACCATCAAGCTCTCAAAGGTTTGCCATCACTGCTATAAAGTTTGTGGTAATACTACTCGGAACTGCGTTCATTTTATATGGGATCAATAGTGGTGTCCTCCCCTCTTTCATTCCTAAGTTTTAGTTACTTGTTTGGTCAATCTAGTTGAAGTCCTTCAGTTCTGTTGATTCTTTCAAAGAATGAATTTTGTTTTCATTCTCTATTTAAACTTTTTGTTTCTGCTTTATTCTTTATTATCCTTTCTTCTACTTGCTAGTACAAAAGCTTGTTCCCCTACCTATTTTCTTAAGGTAAAGTTTATATGATTGATTCAAGGACTTTCTTTTTGGGTTTCAAAGATACACACTTTTCTTTAAGCATTTTTTTTTTTACTGTATTTTTTTATTTATTTAAAGAGGAAAAAAAACATGTAAAGGGTAGAGATAATACAGAATTTTAAAAAAAGATAAACAGTAAGAAATCACTAGTTGATAAATTATATACTGTCCTCTTAGAAATAGTTGTTCGAGTTACAAAATTAAAGCATACAAAGTAGATATTCAAACAGTGAGACTCTAAACAGCTACGCATGCATGACTCTCTACATGTATTTCTATAAACTTAAAGCTTTAAAATCTTACTGAGATAAAGTAAATAATACCTAAAAAAATGTCATGTCTGAGGATTTAAAGACTCATTTTTTTTAATTGAAAGAGAAACAAAAGCATGTAAGGGTAGAGGTAATACAGAATTCCAAAAATAAAAAAAAAAATAAGAACAAAACTTAGCAAGACAAAACAAAACAAATTCCTATAAAAACATGAAACCAAAAAGTCGTATAAAACCATAGTACAAGGTGATCTACAATGATTACTGTGTTGTTCCTTATTATCTTCAATAGAATGTCTACATCATCAGGCATAATTGAATATAGCAGTATAATTTAGTGTATCACTAAATAATAATAGTAGTAAAAATGAAACATTGTAGACAGTATAAAACTTCAAAGGCAGGTAATAATCAAACCAGAGTGGACATTCTAGTGGATCTTGTCATCTTAAGTGCAGTTGCCTATACTCTATACTATCAATCATAATAGCTTTGAATAAAATCTATCAATACAAAACTGCGATTGAACAAACCAGATTTGATTACGATCAATCATGGTAAAACAGTGTAGGTTTTACAGAGCTTTAGATTAAGTTAATAGGAAATTAAGGATGATTACCGTACTATATCCTGTTATTTTTGGGATTACTGTCTGTGCCCTCAAATCTAGTACAGGTAGAATGACTGGAACAGAATATAATACATCTAAGCAGAATAGTGTGAGTAATGTGGGTTTTAAATCCTGATGCACTATTAACAATATAGTGTATCAAGGCCATCTATGTTAGAGTTTCTAGTTATCCTTCTCTGCCTCATTTCTGCTATGCTATTTTCCTGCCTTTGTTTGTCTATTTTTCTCCTTCATTCTACTGCCTGGCCCACTCATTGAGGCCTTTCTGCCACTATTCCTAAAATCCTGGTATTTTTTTTCTCTCTCTAGAATGTCCTTCAGTATTCTCTGCAGGGTTGGATTGGTGGTCACAAACTCGCCCAGTTCCTCTTTATCATGGAAGCATCTTGTTTCTCCATCAATTTGTAGTGACACTTTCACAGGGTACATCAATCTGGGCTGGAGGTTATTCTCTTTCAGGGCTTTTAATACTTCACTCCAAGCTCCTCTTGATCTGATGGTCTGTGTTGAGAAGTCAGCCGTGATTCTGATGGGCTTACCTTTATAGGTAATCTGTTTCTTTTCTCTGATGGCTTTTAAATATTCTGTTTTTATACTGAATTTCTGGTATCTTGATTATTATATGTCTGGGTACAGCTCTGTTTTGGTTGTAGGTGGCTGGAGTTCTGTATGCCTCACACAACCGAATGTCATTTTCTTTTCCCATGCTTGGGAAGTTTTCCTTAATTATTTCAATGAATAGCCTTTGTAATTCATCTGTATGTATTCCTGCTTCTTCGTTCACGTTTCTGATTCTTAAATTATAGATTCTCTTGTCATCTTCTAGCCTTTGTATTGTTACTGCCTATTTCCTTGTTATTTTTAAGAGATCTTTCCTTTCATCATCACACACTGCCAATCTGTCTTCAAGTTTTGATAGTCTATCCTTAGATTCTTTTAAGGCATTTTGCCAGCTTTCAACGGAATTTTTAATTTCCTGGTAGTCTCTCTGAATCTGCTTCATGTATTCTATATTTTCTTTATATTCTTTATTGAATGTTTCTCTCCTTTTTTTGTGTTCCTCCCTTCTTCCGTCTGTATCACCCTGAGAGATGCTTCCTGAGAGCATTTCTTTTATTACTCTACTCATATCCTGCTTTACCTGATTTAATATTTTAGTTTTGAGCTCATCTACAAGGTCCCGAAGATATCTCTTAATGTCCGTTGAAGCCAGGTCTGACGTGTGTTTGCCGCCCTCAGTTATCCTTGTTTTTCCTTCTCCTGGTTCAGTGCTCTCAGGATTCTGGGCTGGGGGCCTCCTCCCGCCTCTCTCTCCTGTCATGGCCCTGGCTTCCTCCACACAGGTTCCTTAAGCATTTTATTAGCTGCATTTAATAAATGTTGATAAGCTCTCTTTTTGCTGTACTTTAGCTTAAAATATTTTCTAATTTCCTTTAAGATAGCTTCCTCGATACATGAATTACTTAAGAGTACCTTACTTAATTTCGTTATTTATTTCTGATTTATTATTGCTAGGGTCAAAGAACATACTTCGTATGATTTTAATCCTTACAAATTTATTGAAACTTGTTTTGTAGCCAAGCATATCGTGTATTCTGGAGAATGTTTGCAAGTGCCTGCAGTTATTGGGTGGGGTAATTTAAATCACCACCCGCGTCTCAGTTTCACCTCTGAGTGGCACAAGTACAAACAGAACTAAAGCAGCTGAGTAAAGACTTTGAAATTTAACTAAAACTGAAATCCACCCAGGGAAGATGAGACAAGAGTGCTCTGAAATGAACTGAGTTGATGGTCTGGTAAGATCGAGAGCATTCTAACAGAACTCAGAGATTACAAAATATTTAGTATGTACTCTCTTGTTTTCATATTCCTTCAGCAAGACTTTGAGATTCCACCCTATCCTTGAAGGTATCAATAGAGCACTTCTTTTTATTGCTGAGTAACATGTCACTGTGTACACTCCATGTTTAGTCTTTCAGCTTCTGAGGAACATTGTGTTACTGAAGCTTAGGACCTTTGGGTAGTTTTACTGCTTGTTTGTTTTGCCATGCTGGGGACTGAACCTAGACTATCACATATGCTAGGTAAGCTATTGCTGAGTTTCATCCTCCATGGCAAGTATGGGCCCTTTGTGAATAAATCTGCGGTCCATATTGCACACAAAACTTTATTTGGACATGTTAACTTCATAGAAATGGAATGGCTAAACTATGGTCATTGCATGTTTTATGTTTTAAGAATATGTGCAGTTTTCCTAAGTGGCTGCACTACATGTCCACTAGCAGTGTATAAGAACTCCAACCATATCACATCCTTGTTAACATTTGGTATTATCAACTAATTGTTATCATGTGAACCATTCTACTGAATGTACAATGTTATCTCATTTGGGTTTCAGTTTGTGCTTTCCTAACATTTTTTCATGTTATTTGTATATCTCATTGTATGAGGTGTATATTTAAATTTTCTGACAATTTCTAATTATTTTCCCTATTATTCCTGAATTGTAAAATTTATTTTATATTTTAGATACATTTCTTTTTGTACTGAGGACCAAACTTAAACCTTCACACTGAGCTACATACTGAGCCATTTTTTTAAAAAAATTTTATTTTGAGATAAGATTTCTGTAAGTCATTAAGTTGCCTAGGCTGGACTCAAACTTGGCAATTTTCCTGTCTCAACCTTCCAAAGTACTGTGATTTACAGGCATGTACACAACATCTAACTAAATTTTTAGAAATATATGTTTTGTCAATCTTTTTCCTATTCTCAGGCTTGCCTTGCTTCATTCCGTTTTTTAATGGGGGTCTTTCAAAGAGACGAGGTTTATAATTTTAGTGATGGCCAATGTAGCAATTTTAATTTCAATTTCTAGTTTTCTTGCATTGTGGCAAAAACATATCTTCTCTGAGTAATACGTTAAGGTTTATTTTATAGTCTACTGGGTTTTATAACTGCTCCATGAGAGCAAAGTTTAATGTGTTGTCTCCAAATGGCAGAAAATAGATATATAGCTATTCTATAAACTGTTTAGACTTCCCACTTGTGTTTCTTGCTCCCCATATATTAAAGATGGAGAAAAACAGATTAAAGTATCCCATAAATATCTATATCAATTTACCCATATATTGCTAACATTTTTTTCACATTTGAGTTGGGTTCTTTTCCCTTTAACATGTAAAAATATAGCTCTTTGATGAGTTTATTGATTTATGATGATGCTAATTTGTTTGATAGTATTATATTCATACTTTTTCCTTTTCTATATATTTTTAATTTATTAGTACATGTTTGCAATTTATTCACTTTACAAATCCTGGGAAGTAGTCATATGTACATATTACAGCTTATTTTTTTACTTTTTAAAAATACTCTTCCCTCCCCTCCCCCCTCCTCTTATGGTTCCTCTATCCCATTTTATGTACTTGTTTATATTATTTGTCTTAGCTCATGTTATGGCACATAGTGTTTGTATTATTTGGGGTTATTAGGTTCCTGTACCTGGCACATCTTTAGTCTTCTCATTTTCCCTTTCCCTCCTCTTTATCCCTCACCCTCATTTCTTTGAACCACTTCCTACTACAAGAGATCTGTTCCCTTGACCCTTTCTATCCTTTATTCACCCTTATAAGTCCTTTGAACTTTGCCTCACTAAGATGAGAGATACTGCACAGTATTTAGCTTTACATATATAGTTTATTTCTCAACATTATATTTGACAGATGCATCCATTTTCCTACAAATGTCTTAAATGTGTCATTCTTTATAGCAAGTGGCATTCCATTATACATAGATACCACATTTTCCTTATGCAATTATCTGTTGATGGGGTATACAGGTTGATTCCAAGATTTAGACATTAGGAATTGTGCTGCTACAAAAGTTAGTATGCATGTATCATTGTAGTATGAGGACTCAAGCTCTTTGGAGAAGAGGCCTAGCAGAAGGATATCTGGGTCACAAGGAATTTCTAATTTCAGTTCTTGAGAAATCTCCATACTAACTTCCGTAATTTATTCACACTTTTTTCTGAATTTAAGTGACAAATTTTCATCATCCACTTAACATAATTTTCTCAAATTTTACCTGTGCCTTTTATAAACAGTGTATTCATGCATGTAAGTCTGCTTATCATATTTTTGTTTACTAGAAAAATTTAACCTATTAATATTTATTATTATAATGGTTTACTATGTCTTTTTTGGATAATTTGTTTTATTTTTACTTTTGTTCCTTAGCCAGTATCCATTCTCAAGTTTTCCTATAATCTTAAGGCTTTTATGAAAATGTACCTCTTGCTAAATTTTATTAATGCCAATGTGTGTTGAACCAAAATAAATTGGCATAAACGAACCTCCATACTTGAATAATGAAACTGGACCAAAAGCACCTCCATTTATAGTTAACTACAACCTAGTTTGAGGTGCAAGCAGACTGTGACATATACTAAGAGCATTTTCTTGCAATTTGGCAACTGAGTATCAGCCAATCATGGAAGCTAGGCCCTGAGTAATTCCATGGCTCAAAGCTGCCAAATTATGATCAAATAGGGCAAACATGAACAGTACCAAACAAATCAAGCTTGTATGCCTTTTCTTATCTTTCTGGTTATAAAATAACTCACTAGCTTAAGTGGCCTTAGTTTTTCTTTTAACAATTTACATATTTGAAAATTATTTTAACTTACATTTACTCAATTTTAAGGATCTTAGGAGTCTCACACATTCATGACAGAAAATGTTAGATACCCCTTTTTGTTTCAGCACTCAGATTTTCCAGGACCTGGTACATGTTGGTAGGTGCTATACCTTCAGGCCCATGCATCTACTTCTCTTCTTTTCCAGGAATCAGTCAGTATGAGCACCATATTTTATAATGAGATTTTTCACAATTATTTAACTTTGTTTATTTTCTTCTCATCTTTTTATATGATGGTATTCCTATGTGTGAGAAGTCTTGGGTTTTGTCTCTGAATTGTTTGATGTGTCCATCTACAATAGACGATTAAAATATTTGATCAATATTTGCATTTTAAAAATTTAATAATGGTAAAAGACATATTGCTATCAATCTCTCTTAAGATACTCCACTTCATACACACTTTTCCCATCATTCTTACCACTTTCTGAAGCAGTTCGGGAAGTTCTCTTTCACGGGTGTCTTTACAAAATGTAGTCAAAAATATTATGAAAGGGCTGGGGATTTAGCTCAGCAGTATAAGCGCCTGTCTTGCAAGCATGCAGTTGTGAGTTATATCCCTGGTATCAATTTAAAAAAAAAAAATATATATATATATATATTGTGAAAGCTACTGCTGAGTGTCATCAATGGAAAAGCAGGATTAAAAATACATCACAGTGTGTTCTCTTCCACGTAATTCTTAGGATTTGGCACCATGAAACTTTCAACTCTTACTCAAAGTAAAAATGATTGTCAAAGGTAAATGTTTTAAGGTGATTCAGGATATCAAGATAGCCACCACAGCACAACAAAGAACATTTATGAAAGAGGACTTTTTGAACTGCTTCATAAAATAGCAAGAATGATGAGATAGATGTGTTGGGAAGGGTGCATTTTGTGAGGAATTAAAGGCAATTTCTCTTTTATTGTAATACTTAAAAAATTAACATTAATTGTATTTTTGGCAATGTGTCTTCTACTGTGATAATTAAAAAGAAACTTTATTTACCATAGTTTTCAATCACATCTTGTAACTTTCCAGAAAGAAGTGGTATATATTACTGGAGCTTTTGTACATAAGAACATGTTTTTACGTTAGTTTTGTGAGTGAAAATCTCCTTGCTTTTATGTAAAATTGCACAACAATTTTTTGAGTAACAACCTTTCTCTTCAAAACTGTGCCATACCGCTCCACTACTTTTATAATTTCTTTATCAGTATCACTTTGTCCAGAAACTTCCAGGAAATTTTATTCTTAAGGTTTAATTCTTTTCCAGGAGGTATCCACATTTCACTGAATTCATTTTTTACTTCATATGGGATTTTTTATAAATATACAGTCATTCTGATATTTTTCTGAATTTTACAGTAGCTTTTTATAGAAGTATGCTTTTAATCTGTGTTAAATTCAGAAATCTTTTCCTTCTTCTACAGCATGTTCTCATAGGTTGTACCTTTTTGCCTGTCTATTCTCGTTTAAAAATGAATTACATAATCTGTTATTATTAAAGCATCAGTCCTAGAAGTGCATTTAGTGAGTCCAACATGATTGTCATGAAGTTCACTTTTGTTAGAAAATTGCATCATTAGCCACAGTAATTTCAAATGTCTAATTTTTAGCCTAAAATTCCTAATAATGTACCTAAAACTTCCTGCCTGGGGCTTTTTTCTTCAATACTTTCTCTATTTCTTTACTTTTAAGTTAATTGGCTACCTTCTATGAGCTCCATGGAATATTTTGATCAGATATATAACCTAGGGCCTTGCTCTGATCATGGCAGGGAGCTGGAAAGAGGTACACATCCAAGAAGCAGAGTGAAAGTCTCTGTTTTCTAGTACAAACTCTCAGCAGGAATCTAAATTTTGCCTCTAGAAGCAAATAAAAAAACAGAGAGAATGAGATCTCAGAACCCACTTGTAGGGCCTAGATCCCCCAAATCAGTGTGAGCAGAAATCAGAACTAAGAAAATAACAAGAAAACTGAAAACTCTATACCCTTTGAGACTAGCTCAAAGTTCAGTGTAAAACCTTCCTTAAGAGGTATTTATTTCTACCACCCATGTGTGTTTGGAACTTCTGAGAAAAATTACTAAAACTGAAAATTAAATCACAGCAATAATTGTAACATTCTTTGCAATCTGGATTTTGAAAATAATCTAAATATACTTGAGAAAGGGAGCTAATAACTAAAATATGTTACTATTTAACATTTAAAGGATTATGAGAAATCAACATGATTAAGTATAGAAAGTAGTAAATGTAAACAAGTGAATATATAAGATCTGTATCTCATTTTTAAAAATAAGAAAGGAAACAATTATAAATGCCTATAACATAATATATACCTTATATACAGATACTATATATGGACTTTATATATGTAGTAGAAATATAATGATATTATATTTTACTAAGTAATAAAATGATATATTCCTTATATATACATATATGAACATTATGTGTATATAAAAGTATAATCTATAATTCTAGTAGTTTACACAGAGTTTGTTAGAAGATAACTACATGATCAGACCTGAGTAGGAAAATTTTGCCTATAACACTTTTATATAAACAGTATTAGCAGTTATTGATTCTTAATGAAAATCTAGGTGTTTGTAGTAATTCCTAATTTTAAAAATTCTCTCTCAAAACAAAAAAAATACCACTAATCTATACAACAATTACAATTTCAGTCCTCCTGAATTGCGAGTTGAAAATAACTTTCTGTAAATGATCAATAAAACACATTTCATGAAACATCCAGAACCAGAGACATGGTCAACTATAGACCACACTATGCAGAAACAATCTGATTGGTAGACTTTTTTTTTTTTTTTGGTATACAGAGCCATCCTTCTAGAAGAGGTAATAATATTTCTGCCATTACTACATTTTTATAAAAGATTTTTTGTTTGCTTTTTTGCAGTGCTAAGGATCAAACCCAGGCCCTCATACATACCAGGCAGGCACTACTGACACTGAGCTATACCCCTTGCCGGCAGAAAGATCTTTTAAGTGACCATTCTGCCATTAAAACGAGTGGTAATATCCCTTCTCATTCTAAATCTCTGACTCAACTGTATGGCTAATTCTGATAGCTTTTTTAAACAGAAAGTGAAATATTTCTGGTCTCACTGAAGATGAGAACGTACTTCCCTACTGAGAGACTGACTTTCACAAAGGACAGTGTGGTTGCTTCTTACCTGTTCTTTCATTTCAGCATAGACCTTTTCTGAGTTCAGTTCCACCTGCCGCTTAAATTCTTCTAGAGCAGCATCTGCCTGCTGGGCCTGCAACCTCTGAACTTCAGTCACATGAGTGAGCTGCTCCTCTTTTTCCCTAGGGAAGTACAGAAACACTTCAAAGATAAACTACAAAAGAACTAGGCTTCAGCAAAACAAAAATATTTAGTATCTCTAAAATTAAATTCAGGTTGTGATTTTCTTATCCAAATCCTGCAAACTTTTCTTTTCTTTTAAAAAGTTGATAAGTGATGTGTCTGGGGGGGGGGGAAGTGTGCGTGTGTGTGTGTGGGTGTGTGTGTGTGTATATATATATATTATATTGCTGAAGACATAACTACTTTCAAAGACTTCTCTAAAAATAAAACTATAAAATCATGTGCTTCCATTAACTGATGAACAGATAAACAAAATGGGTGGTACATCCATAAAATGGAATATTACTCTTCCTTAAAAAAGAATGTAGTTCTGCTATATACTACAACAAGGATGAAGCTTGAAAACATTAAGATAAGAGAAGGAAGCCAAACGTAGATGGTCATATATTTTATGATTTAATTTACATGAATATGGAGATAAAAAGTAGATTTGTTGTTGCTATGGACCAAGAAGGAGAACTGGGGTGTGGCTGCAAATGAATATGGGGCTTCTTTTTGAGTAATGGGCATGATCTGAAATTCGTATTAACAGTTGCCAATTCTTAAAAATATACTAAATTCTCCAAACTTTACAGTGAAATTTATGACATCAATTACATCACAATTTTAAAAAATAAACCAATGAAAGATGCCTATCAGGAGTTGATCCACCATTGGTCAAAGTGATAGAGGCAACATGATGGTTAGAATTCTTCTGCTGTCCCCAGTACACTTGCCTCAAAGAACTAATAACTCACATCTTTCCAGCCCTAAACTGACACCATGCAGTCAAAAGGGCCAAACAAAAACCAAACAAAGAAATGTAAAGGTTTTGGACTATAAAGGCACACATGTTTCTAATAACTAATTCTGAGTTCTGATCAAGTGCTGCGCATCAAGCCAATACACTATATATATATATATAAATTTTATGGAAAAAGGTAAAACAAAATTTGATAACAAACTAATAGGAGAATAACAATAGTTAACACATTGCATATTATTATCTTTAAAATATTTGCTCAAGATATAAGGTATGGGCATAAAATTTTCTCCAAATGATATTAGCACAAACTTTCCTTTTTAATGAACTGAGAGACACTAATAGGATAACTGACTTGAATTTTTTACCCTTTTCCCTACAATTCTTTCCCTTTTCACCCACCCTAGTTCCTTTTTTGTTTTGAACAATTTGTTCCCATTTCACAATATGTTATATATTTTAAAACGTATTTACTCTTTCAATTTTTCACACCAGGGAGCCAATACAATATTTACACAAATGAATTTGATTTATTTCACTTATGAGTATGGTATCAAATTGCATCCATTTTCCTAGAAATGTCTCAAGTTTAACCTGCTTTATGGGTGAGTAGTACTCCATTGCATAAAAATATTATATTTTTTTATCTACTCCTGGGTTGATGGGCATTGGGCTGTTTCCAACATTTATCTATTATAAAATGTGCTGCTATAAACATGGGTGCACATATACTGCTGTGGTATGATGTTTTTAATTCTTTTGGGAAGATATCCAAAAGGGGAATAGCTGAGTGGAATGGTACTTCTAATCCTAGTTTTTTGAGGAATCTTTACTCTGATTTCCACATTTGTTGTACCAGTCTATACTTCCAGAAACAATGGAGAAGTGTTCCTTTTTTACCACAGTTCCTCCAGCATTTGTTATTGGTTGATTTCTTGATGTTAGTCATTCTTTCTGGAGTACGATGATATCTCAATGTTGTTTTAATTTGCAATTCTTGAATGACCAGTGATATTGAATATTTTTTCATATATTTGTTTTCCATTTGTATTTATTCATATGAAAAGTATGTAGTCATCCCAGATGCCCAGTTTTTGATTGGGTCTTTGAATTTTGGGGTGTGATTTTATTGAATTCTTTATATGTTCTAGAGAGAAGTCCTTTGTCTGAGGGACAATTGGTAAAGTTTTTTCCACTCTGGATTGTCTTTTCATTTTGTTGATGATTTCTTTTGATGGGCAAAATCTTTTTAATAAGAAGAGATCCCAACTGTAGATCCTATGAAGTATTTCCTGTGCAGACTAAGTTTTGTTCATAAACTGTCTATCTATACCTATGTCTTCAGGATTTCTACCTATTTTCTCTTCCAGTAGATTTAGTGTCTCTGTTTTAATATTTAGGTCTTTGATCCATTTTTACTTTGTTTAGAGCATAGTGACAGACATGGGTCTAGTTTTAGTCTTTGGCATGCAGAGAGCCAGTCTTTCCAAGACCATTTATTAAAGAGTCTGTCTTTCTTTCAGTGAACCCGTTTGGCCTCTTTGTCTAACATAAGGTGGCTGCGTGTGTTTGTAGTTTTGTCTGCATCTTCCAATCTGGCCCTCAGGTCTGTTTCTTCAAGCAAAATATTTTATGTATATTCTCTCTGTTATTTTCTCAATAAACCTGCAAAAAAGTTTACTCTCCTTCCTTTTACAGAGTTTAGACACTGGAGTTTAGACACATTTTCAAGGTGACCTACTTACCAAATGCTTAAGCCAAGATTCCAACACTGGCAGTTTGTTTCCAGAGCTTCTGTTGTTGTTCCCATACTATGCTATTCTTATTTTTCAGATGTCATAAATAATATTAACTTGGCTTATCTTCTATACGTACACTACATATTTGTACACATACAAACATATACACACATATACATACATACGCACACACATTATCATCTTATTTCTAACACTGAAAGCTATTGGGACATGGAGTAATCTGCCCAAAGTACTGCAATGAGGTGAAAATACATTAGGAAACCATGATGCTACTGTCTTTTAAAGGGTGGGCAAAACGTAATATGAGCTTTTAGGAGTTGCTCAAATCTATATTTAAAATGGCTCTATATGTTACTCCTAGGCTTTCCTATAAGTCCATATATGCAATATAAAATAAAACAAAATATCAAACTTCCTCCCCACTAAATTGAAACCTTATTCTTCTGTATACTTGTTTTACAGGCAAGCCACCAGTTTTATGGCCTTCAGGATTGATTATTGCCCAAGGTGTCTGATGCCCTGCATGAGAATGAAGCCATTCTAGATCAGCATACAAGCAACTTACTGCATTTTAAAGCAACAGGCTCAGGCTTCTAGAATTTTTTGAAAGCTTTTCTTTAAGTCATACAATTTATTTTTTTTATTTTAAAGAGAAAAAAAAATCAAGAAGCAAACAAACAAAACACAACAACAAAAGCAAAATGAGGAAAACAACAACAACAAAACAATCACAATAAAGGATTTCAAAACAAGACAATAGAAACTTAACAATAGTTATTAACACTGCATATTGTTATCCTCAAAGTAACTGCTCAGGCTACAAGATAGAGGCATGCAAGATTGATCAAACAATATAATTTCCCTGTGAGCAGTTTCTTTACCTTTTACTATACCTATCGTAACTTTTCCATCGTACTTCAGTTCCTTACACTAATGAGACAATACAGTGTTTATACATGCAAGTCTGATTTATTTCACTTATGAGTATGGTTTCTAGTTCACTTATTTACCTACAAAAGCCTCAAGTTTATTGTTCTTTATGGCTGAATAGTATTCCATTATAAAAAAAAACATCTTTTTTATCGGTTCATGGGTATTTGGGTTGCTTCCAAGATTTAACTGTAAACATGGGTGCACATATAACACAGTGGTATGATGTTTTCAATTCATCTGGGAAAATACCCAGAAGGGGAATAACTGGGTGAAATGGCACCTGAAATCCTAGTTTTCTGAGGAATCTCCACCCTGATTTCCACAGTGGCTATCCCAGTCTACACTCCTGCCAACAGTGGAGAAGGGCTCCTTTTCCCCACAGTCCTATCAACATTTGTTATTGGTTGACTTCTTGATGGCAGCCATTCTTTCTGGAGTTAGATGATATCTCAGTGTTGGTTTAATTTGCCTTACTTGAATGATTGATGATGTTGAACATTCTTTCATATATTTATTTGCTATATATACTTCATCTGAGAAGTGGATATTCATCTCAGATGTCCATTTTTGAATTAAGTCTAAATTTTGGGGGCCTGATATTTTTTAATTCTTTCTAAGTTCTAGATCAAAGTCCTTTTTCTAAGGGACAGTTGGCAAAAATCTTTTCCCAATCTATAGGTTTTCTTTTTATTCTGTTGGTGATTTCTTTCAATGTGCAAAAACTTTTTAATAAGACGAGATCCCAGTTGTTGATTCTTTGAAGTACTTCTCATACAGTTCGGTTTTTGTTCATAAACTCTCAGCCTGCCCCCATGTCTTCAAGACTTTTACCTACTTTGTCTTCCAGTTCATTGTGTTTCTGTCTTAATATTTAGAACTTTGATTCATTTTGACTTTAGCTTAGTTTAGATAGACATGGGTCTAGTTTCAGTTTGTAGCATGTAGTTTTTCCCACACTACTTATTAAGGAGGATGTCTTTCTTCCACTGAACATGTTTGGCCCCTCTAAGACAAGGTGGCTGAGTGTATTTGTAATTGTGTATCTTTTGTTCCATTGATACTCTGGTCTGTTGGTTTTTTCTGTTTGTTTGTTTTGGGATTTTTTTTTTTTTTGGCAGTACCATACTGATGTTATTATAGCAGCTTTTTAGTATAACTTGAAGTCAGGGAACGTGATGCTTCCTGCCTTGGCTTTGTTGCCCACGACTGCCTTTGCTATTCTAGGTCTCTTCTGTTTCCAAGTGAATTTTAGAAATGTTTTCTCTAGATATGTGAGGTATGCTAATGGTATTTTGATTGGGATTTCATTAAGTCTGTATAACAGTTTTGGGAGTATGGCCATTTTCACTATGTTTGTTCTTCCTATCCATGAGCAAGGGATATCTTTCCATTTTCCAAATTCTTCTTCCATTTCTTTTTTCAGAGTATTATAATTTTCAATGTATAAATTTTTTACTTGTGGTGTTAGATTTATAAATATTTCATGTTTTAATATTATTGTGAAGGGTGTGGTCTCCCTAATTTCTCTCTCAGTGAGTTTTTTTGTGTACTATTCACTTTTGAGTATTGACTTTGTACCCAGCTATGCTACCGAATTTGCTCATAAAGTCTAGAAGTCTGATGGTGGAATTATTGGGGGCTTTGTGTAGAGTACTATATCAGCTGCTAATAATGATAATTAAACTTCTTCTTTTCCTATCTTTATTCCTGTTATTTATCTCTTTTGTCTAATTGCTCTGGCTAATGTTTCCAGAACTATATTTAATAGGAGTGGTGATAGTGGTTAACCTTGTCTTGTTACTGATTTTACCATGAAAGATTTCAGTTTTTACTATTTAATATGATGTTGGCTGTTGGTTTTTCAGAGATGAGATTTTATCAGATTGAGGTAAATACTATTTATTCCAACTTTCTGTAGGGTTTTTATCATGTGATTTTTGTCTTTTTCTCTGTTAATATTGTGTATTACATTTATTAATTTGCATATGTTGAACCATCTTTGCATTCCTGGGATGAACATCACTTGGTTATGGTGTATCTTCTTGATGCATTCTGTTTGCTAGTATTTTATTGAAGATTTTTGCATCTATGTTCATTAGAGAGACTGACCTATAATTTTGTTTTTTAGTTTTGTCTTTCTCAGAGTAATATTTGCCTTTCACAATAAACTGGGGAAAACTGCTTCCAATTCAATTTCATTAAAGATTCTGAGGAGTATTGGTATTAAATCATCTTTAAATTTTTTGTAGAATTCAGTTGTGAATCCATTAGGACTTGAGCTTTTTTTTTTTTTGGTAGGTATATTTTAATTACATTTTCAGTTTCATTAACTGATTATTGGGTTATTCAGAAGTTTTATACCTTATTGATTCAGCTTTGGTAAATCATGTGTTTCTAGGAATCTGTTCATTTCCTTTGTGTTTTTGATCTTATGAGAATAAAGGTTTTCAAAGCAGGTGCTGATGACATATAGTTTTTGCACAGGGTTCTGTAGGGATTTCACCCTTTTTATTCCTTATTGCATGAATCTGAGTTTCTTCTTTCCTTTTTTTTAAAATAAGGATGTCTAGGGGTTTACCAATTTTATTTATTCTTCCAAAGAACCAACTTTTCAATTGATTGACTCTTTGTATTGTTTTCTTAGTCTCAACTGCATTAATTTCTGCTCTGAGCTTATAATTTCCTCTCTTCTTTGGGATTTTGGCATGACTTGTTCTTTTTCTACAAGTTTGAGATGAAGCATTAGGTTATTTATTCGTGTTTGTTTTGTTTTTCTAATATGAGAATTCATCACTGTAAATTTTCCTCTGAGGACTGCTTTCATTGTGTCCCACAGGTTGTGGTAAGTTGTATTTGCATTTTTGTTTGACTATATATATTGTTTAATTTCTTCTTTTAATTTGCTCAGTGACACATTAGTTGTTCAGTAGGGTATTTAATTTCCATATGTTTATGGAACATTTGCAGTTTCTTTTGTTATTAATTTCCAATTTCATTGCACTGTGGTCAGATAATATACATGGGATAATTTCAATTCCTTTGCATTTACTTAAGCATATTCAATGAGCTAGTATATGGTCTATTTTAGAGAATGTTCCATGTGCAGCTGAGAAGAATGTTTATTCTGATGTTGTGTAGAACACTCTGTACATGTCTTCTAAGTCCATTTGTTCATAAGTTTGACTCAGTTCTGTTATTTCTTTGCTAATTTTTTGTCTAACTGATCTGTCTATTTGTGACAATGGGGTATTAAGGTCCCCCATTATAACTGTATCTTGCTTATTTGATTTTTATGTCTATTAATATTTGTCTTACATAGTTGACTTCTCCCATATTTGGTGCAGAGATATTTATGATTAAAGCATACAAAGTGGACCTTCAAACAGTGAGAAGTTCAATGATCCAGTAACAACTTAGCAACATGGTTATCAATCCTACACACTTAAACATACCTGCAGCTATATCCTCTAGCGCACTTTCTTTTCTTCTTTTTACTTTTTAAGTCCATTGTCTACTTAGTTATATCCTGTTTCAGGTTGCTCAGTACCTTACTGACTTGTTTTGTTGTTGTTATATACTTTTAATCACCTTACATAATTCTGTTGCCTTGTTTTTGAGTTTCTCCTCATCCATGATTCATGGATCAGCTTTGGTGGAGCTGGGAGATTTTTGGAGGTATTTTGTTACTTTCATATCTACTTTTTTTATTTTTTTTGAAGGTAGCAAAATACAGCAGAACAAGACAGAACAAACCCATGCAACCGCAGTGCACTAAAACTACCACAGAACCTCAGAGCAGGTCACCAGGACACGAGCAATGGGCCCAACAGTACAGCCCATCCTGTTCACATTAGCCATTCCTTCAATCAGGTAGAGGAAAATGGAAGGAAATATCGAACTTCCAAAAACAGAATATTGAATAAAGTAGTACCACCAATCAAAACTGAGCAAAACAGTGATAAAAATATTTGCCTTCAAAGAGATGGTAGAAGGAAATCCCACTTACTTGCCAAGCTGCATACATTCATCCTCCAAAAAGATACTCAGACCACCAGTGCCAACTTGCTAACAGTTGGGGGGGATGGTTCAATGTCTGATTCTTAGCCTGTGCACCTGCAGGGCCCCAGCTGCTTACCAGGGTGGTGAGTAGGCCGCCTGTTCTCCCAGTGCCCCAAGTTCCAACATGATGCAGAGCTCAGGAATCACTGATAGTTCTTGCCCTGGCATGCCAGTGGCTTGCCAGGCCCCCAGCTGCTCACCAGGGTGGCGAGTAGGTTGCCTGTTCTCTCAGCGCCCAAAGTTCCAACATGATGCAAAGCTCAGGACTGTCATGGAAGTATCTTATTTCTCCATTGATTTTGAAAGATAGTTTTGCATGGCACATCAACCTGGGTTGGAAGTTGTTTCTTTCTACTTCAAATACTTCACCCAATTCTCTTTTTTGACTTGATGTTTGTATTGAGAAGTCTGCTGTGATTCAGACAGGCTTTCTTTTATAGGTAATCTGTGTGTTTTATCTAACAGCTTTTAATATTTGCTTCTTATGCTGAATTTCTGGGATCTTGATTATTATATGTTGAGGTGTGGATTTATTTTGGTTATGGCTAATTGGAATTTTATATACCTTGCTTATCTGTATGTCAGTTTCTTTTCCCACGTTTAGGAAATTTTCTGCTATTACTTCTGGAAATAGACTTTTTATGTCATTTGTGTTGTCTCTTTTTTTGTTAATACCTATCAGCCTTATATTGCTTCTCTTATCATCATCTTGCAGCCCTTGAATTATTTCCTGATTTCTTATTAAGAAAACTTTCCTTTAATGATCACTAGCTGCAATCCTGTCTTCAAAGTCTGAGAGTGTATCTTCAATTTTATTTTTGAAATTTTCCATCTCTCATTGGAGTTTATGGTTTTCTCATATATCTGCTTGAACTTGTTTCATGTATTCTAACTGCTTGCTGTGTTGTTCATTCAAGGTTTCCATTATTTTCCTATACTTCTCTATTTTTTAAATCTATATTTTCTTTGGATATACTCACCAATTCTTTCATTATGTTTATTGTTTCTGTTTTTATTTAAGAGATTATTTGTGATCTGATTTCCTTTATAGCTTCTTGGAGTTGTTTCTTTACTTCCATTGCTATCTTTGCAGAAATTTCAGGTGTCTCATTTCCATATTTATCCATGTCCATGTCTCCTGTACATGATCTGGATGTTTGAGGTTGCATTTTGTTCTTTCATTTTGGCTTTTTCCTGTGTTCCTCTGAGTCAGCCAGATGTCAAGTTCTAGTTGCTTCCTGCACTGGTAACCCATACAGCAGTAATCCTCACTGAGGGTTGCTGATGGTTGTGGTGTGGGTCTCTAGGCCCAGACTCTCAGTCCCTGTGGGCTTCAGAGATGGTTCCTGGGTGTGGGAAGGTTGCTGGGTGTAGCTTCCCAGTCCACAGGGAGCTTAAGTCATCCATTTTAATGGACAAGAACCTGAATAACTCATTACCCACTAATATTCTTAAATATTGATGAAACAAAATGTCTTCAATGTTAACTGATTGCTAAGTTCCAAAACTTTAATATTATTAGTGCTAACTGCTATTGTTAATAGTAATTTTATTTTTATTATCACATTCCAAAGGCCATAATGCTTTGAAGATAATTTTTGGCCATTTTATATTAATTCACAGATAATGGTGATTAAAATTGGGATAGAACTAGATATGATAACATGCCTACAATGCCAACACTTGGCATTCTGAGGCAGAAAGATTACCCTGAGTTTGAAGCCAGCCTGGGCTACATAGTGAGTTCAAGGCCAGCCTGTATTGTATAATGAGACTCTGCCTCAAACAAATAAACAAACAAACTGGCACCCTGTGAAGACTATTCCAGGGAAATCACTACATAAAAAATACACTGATGGCTAAAAAGAATTTTAATTTGGTCTGGTGCATTTTCACCCTCCCTATTTTTGAATATCAGAATAGTATAGGGGAAAAACATAAAGTTATATAAATTGTATTGGCTACTATGATCTAGACTAGAATTGACAAATGGATGTGTCCTAAAATTATGGTCTCATGGAGATAGCTCAGTGGCATGGCATTTGCCTGGCATGCACAAGGTCCTGAGTTCGATTCCCAGTTCACAAAACAAAACAAAGTAAAATTATGGTCTCAGCTGACTAGGGGCTCTTGGAATGCTTTTTTGAGGGCAGGCTCTAAGGAAAAGAGTATCTTGGCTGATGAATGGTGACCACACTGCAACATGTTGTGTTAGGCAGAGCAATGGCTGTTTTTTAATCTATTCAAAAATTAAAGTGACTAGTCTATTCTATGTTACTCATTGATTTTTGAGGCCCTTTTAAAAGCACTTGAGAAGACTATTACATAATTTGGATAAAAATTATTAAAAGATTGTCATTGGTTAGTCAGTCTATAAATATGAAAGAAAGTATATGGGACAATATTTGAAAACTTAAAAGTTTAAATAATTTTAAACTATGTGCTATTAATTAGACAAAAGAAATTCTGCTAACATATCTTTCAAAAATATATGACCTCTGGCTAAAATATCAATCTTGTTGATATTTTGAAACTCAGCAATTTCTACATTGTGTGCAATAATTCATGTAAGTTATACTTACTTAATGTAAGTAATTTCAATTTAATAGGACAAATTTTTTCTTTATCATGTAATTTTTACCTACCAAGTTTAGTTCATAAACTTTACAACTACATTATGATCACATAAAACAAAACCATAAACTTTAGCCATAAATATATTTTAGAGACCATTTTAAAATATTAAAGCTTGGCATAATAAAGAAAATTGTTTTTAATTTACCATTTCTATCCTGATTTATAAATAGCAAACATTTCATATTATATTGGAAGCACAGGACAAGTGTGATATTTACTAACTCGTTTCTAGTCTTACCACAGCAGATAAGCTAACACAATAGTCAAGCTAAATATCAAAGAAGATCTTGCTCAGTGCAAATCAATGTTCTTGCTAAATAAAGCCATGAATTAATAATTAGGAGTCTTCCCTCTTAACATAAATAAGTCTCTATCTTAAACACAGAAGTGATTTTTATATTAGTGAGACTCCTTTTAATTTCTATGAGGTGATGATACTGAAGTGAAAGCCGTGAGCAAAGGTCTGCTCCTCACTACTGTAAGAACAGTACTCCTTTTCCTACCATCTTGAATGATACATCCCACAAGCAACAACAACGACGACAAAAAAAATGTAATTTTGAAATTTTTTTTTCCTGTGGAACAAGTTGGGGTGCTAGTAAAAATGCATCATTTAAATGTCTTAAAGCTGGGCCTCTGTGAGGATAAAAAGGTGGAAAGAAAATTTGCTATTTAGCTCTAGTTTATTTATAAAACTCAGTAAATTTTCCATATCTGAGTATACAAAGTATAGAGAAAAAAGAAGCTACATTCTTACACAATCACATATCAGCTCAGATTAAAGGACGTTATGATGTACATGATTATCTCAAAAGGATAATAAAATGTAGGGGACTAATGGACTACAATTTAGTATTTATGGAGATTTACAAGCTAATATTTTTATGTGAAGCCCAACTCTAATTTGAAAATCTTCCTTTGGCACATTTCTGTAAGAACGCTTTTGATAATGATGGCCATGATCCAACACATATTCATAAAGCTTCATATTACAGTATACTTCATTTGCTGCCAGCTTGGCATATTCACTGGAAACTCAAAGAAAAACAAAACAAAATAAAAAAATTTCAAACAAGTCTGAAACACAGCTAAAAGAGTCTCCATCCCTTTCTGGCTGAGCTGGAAAAGAAGACTTTTAAGAAGAAACTTCATCTACATTATTGGCTGCCAATTGGTGATTAAATTAATTATACTAAATAGGCCAGCAATATTAAACATAATACATTTCATTAAGCATGGTAAGTTAGTAAACTGTTTTAGCCTCCTCTTCATTATACTTCTACATCTCTACTAAATTCCTGTAAAAAAAAAAAAAAGTAAATGCTATAGACGTCTAAAGATTAGATACTTCAGGAATCACAAAATAATGCCCAGTAAAGTGGGCAAAAATTATTGATCTTAATATTGAAAACACGACAACATACTCAAATTGATCTCCACAGTTAACACAATCATTGTGTGTAGGGCCACAAGACAAGGAATGAGTTCTTTCGAACATTTGAAGGAGCCAGTCCTGACAACTTCCTTTAAGTCTCATTTTGAACTATCCACCTCCAAAACTATACAGTAAAAACTTTCAATAGTTTTAAGATATCGTAGCAATTTATTACAGCACTGATCAGAAACTAATACAACTAATAATACTTATATATATCAAACAATGTATCAAGAGTATCTACGTTTTTCTTTATGCTATAAGGAACAAAATTGGAGTTGAGCATTAATGCCAACATAAAAGTTTAAAAAGACAAAGAAAAATCATAGACTGAATTGTGTTACTGCTTCAAATATTTGAGGTTTTTCTGTAATGTTCAGCATTTGACTTCTTCCAAAGAATATTACTAATTTTTAAAAACAACTTTAAAAAGCAAATTATTTCTCCAAAATTTATTTACATTTTTAAAATGCTAAGTTTGAATGAGAAATGGCCAATGGTAAAATTGGCCAAAGACTACTTAGTTAACTGTAGACATTCTCCTACACTAAACTGCATCTGCCCAAATACAAACTCTATGTCTAGTTAGTAAAAAATGTGAGACTACTGTGGGACTACTGCCAAAATCTGGAAATCAATGACCACTAAGACTTCCTAGGTTTTCCTAGGTAGATTAGCTTAGGTAACAACATAGTAAAGAACTATGCAATGGATAATGAGGAATGAGGTAATTAAAAACTTTATGGAATCTCAGGGATTATCAGATATGCAGAAGATTGTCAGTTCACTCATAAAGTAAAATTATATATCAAAGTTTTAAGACCTTGCAATGAAAAGATACTGACAAACATTTATGCATTGTTCACATCAAGGACTTAGGTCACAATTTTGTCACTGAGTGAGTGTGAAAATTCTGTCACAGAGTGGGTGTCCAATACAAAATATATAGAGACTATGTACTATCTTGAGTAGCAGAGGAGGCTGAATACAAGAAAGTTATGTAATCACTCAAGCTTAAAAAGCCAAATAATTTACAAACAGAACTCTGATATTACAATGGAAGATTTAATGTATTTCTAAGTATAAATACATTATATTTAAATAAAATATATTTTAAATAGTCATGGCAATTCTGAATTTTTCCTGTCTTCTTTCTTTTCAAGAATATAAACTCAGTTTAGCTTTTACCAGAGTGACTTAACCTTTCAATTCATCAAACACTGGTTAAAATCAACTACATATTAACCACTGATTTATACTAAGGACAAAGCATTAAGAAAAACTTGTTCTAAAGGGGCGCATAAAGTAAGTAGGAGAGGTCTAGGAATTTAGCTCAGTGGCATAAGCATCTGCCTGGCAAGCTTGAGGTTGTGAGTTCAATACCCAGTACCAAAAAAAAAGTAAATAGAAAAAAAATGAAAATAAATACCAAGTATAACAGATAAATGTATGAAGGCCCTTAAAAATTAGAAGTTAGGACTTAGACATTTCTAGTACAGGAATATTTATCGTACTGCAGTGGAACAAAACAATCATCTTACAAGCCCCTTACAAGTGACTAACCAGATATACTATAAGAACAGTAAGGGACACACACACACACAGCCAGCACAGCATTTAGCAGCAAAAGCAAATGAAGCACAATCTTAGCTTAAATGAGGCAACGTTGATAGGACTGTAGGCAAGCAAACAATAACGATCAACAGAAGTATAATCTTCTAGGACT
Source organism: Hydrochoerus hydrochaeris (assembly GCA_004027455.1). Classification (NCBI taxonomy): domain Eukaryota; kingdom Metazoa; phylum Chordata; class Mammalia; order Rodentia; family Hydrochaeridae; genus Hydrochoerus; species Hydrochoerus hydrochaeris. Next base: position 37,211 of record PVLA01000679.1, on the reverse strand, counting down.
AAATCAAGAGAAAATTTTCTCTTGCTACTAATGAAAATTCTCAAAAGAGTTTCAGCAATACGATAAAGAAGTCCTATAGAACTCTCTTTTAATAAGGATCTAATAATTCACTTAGTCTTAAAAGAACCATGATTGGTTGAAGCATTTTAGTTATGAATATGAATAAAAAATCCTCCAGTGTCCAAAAACCTCTTTAAAAGATACGGATTTTGCCTAGTAAGTCCATAAATCCTTTGAAGTAAACTGAATTAGAATTATGATCTAAAATAACTCATTCTGACAAGAAATTCCCATCCTGCATTCTCAGTAACTCAGCTGTGATCCAGGAAATGAAACAAGGTTACTAACATAATTTTGAGATCTGCCAAATACTAGAGAAAATGTAAAAGGAATAGAAGAAACGATTCCTATCTTGGAGAAACTACAGTCTGATTAAAGAGAAAGATTTAAATGCAAGAAAAAAATAAAATAATACTACAGTATTATGCATATTAAATTGTTACAATTTAAAGGGCTATAGAAATACAAAGAACATAAAAAGGCAGGGAGAGTGTGTATAAGAACCAATCTCAGAAGATCGCATTTGTGTATAAAGTAGAAATTAAATCTAGTAAATAAATTTAAATAGTTTAAAGTTTTAAATAATTTTATGATAAACTAATTTAACCCATAATACAGGTACATACATAAATTAAATGAACTCTGGCTAAGCCAAGTGAAAAGCACTCACTGTTGTGTCAAAATAACAAAATTCAGAGAAAACGATCTTTAAAAATAAACTAGCAATGGTGTATAACGAAGAAAAATGCCTTTAAAATCTTTAAATTCTAATGTCTAATATTGTTTCACTTTTATATTTCTTGTATTCAAGAATCTGCTGATTAAAACTTCCATGAATAAATTATACATCATAGATGCAAAGCTTACATGCACACTCACTAATACATTTTATTTTATATTGTTATAAATAACAAGGAAATACACATTCTTCCTCTAAAATGACAAAAATTTAATCTTTTGGAAAAGGCACAGAACTACTTCTTATTGGGGAGAGAAAGAAAGACCATGTGAAGTGTTTCAAGCAGAATGATAAGCAAACCAAAGCCAGATCAAAGGAATCAAGAAAAAAGGCTGAAATATAAAGCTGAAATATTTATTTCCTTCAAAAAAATCATCCATGCCTTGTCCCTGGGCAGCTGAATATTTCAAAATAGCTGAAAAATATTCTCACTTATGTTCATCACTATGCACAAATAGATCAAATTTTAAGTAGGCATATTTTCTCCTATTTATCAAATATAAATGTAATATTTATCATGTGAGAAAAGTTTTCTGCTGATTACAGATTTCAAAGCGATGTGAGATGTACTATAAAGTAGCAATACATATTTCCTGGTACTTTTAGTGGATGATATTGCTATGAATTGTGAAATTCATAGTGTAACTATAATTTTGAAAATTTTGCAAGTAAGCTGTGATCATTTATTGAGCGCCTACTATGCTCATTATACTTTAGAAGAGTTTGCATATTATTCCATTTAATTTTAATAGCTACTACTTTTTTTACACATGAAGTGATTTTGTCCCAGTTCACACAATAAATGGTAAAAGAAGACATTAAATTAACCCTTAAGACTTTAAAACCCAATGTGGTTTCATCATGCTATGTATTTCAATATTTATGTATATGTACAAATAATAAATTGCTGTTTGATGTTAATTGACTGAATTTACAACTAAGTCCATATTGTAATTTACACTTATAGGACTATGTTAATATTGTCACTTTTAGAACATCTGAAAGCAAACCTGTTCTTCAAGTAGTTATTTCATTCTCGATGCTAGAAATACAAAAATGTTCAAGATATTTTCTCTGTTTTTAATATGAAAGAAAACAGACTCTATATTAATTTTAGGGTGATAGAAGCTACACAGTAATATGAATACGATATTATGAACAAAGGAGAACAAGAAGAATTCACTGTAACTATAAAATACACATATATATTATATATGTATGTGATATACATATCAGTACAACAGTAAAGCTTTCTAAAGGATTTGTCATTACGGTAAGATCAACAAGTGCCTAAGAGGTATAACATATGTACAAATATCAAAAACATAAAAATGTTTAAAATATGCATAAAATGTATATGCATTAGTGAAATATATGTCATATTAGACACTTGTACAGCATCTCTTTCTCCACATTACCACCATAGTTTTTTCATGAAGTAAAGCAAATCTCGATGAGAAGACATCTTTATTTCAAGAGGATGATGAACATAGTATGGCAAGAGATTTAAAAATAGAATTAAAGTTTTCTTTGAGATACAACAAAATATGCAACCATTGTACTGATTATTAAAAGGATACATTCTATTGATACTTGCATAAAAATGTTACCTGGATTTATGCTGGGTTTAAGATCCATATGTTTATAAATATATGTAATCCATATTTCACTGACCATTTCTTCTCACCTTATATTAGACTTTGCAAAGGCATCAGCCAATATTTTACATGTATCTAATAATAACCTCAGTCAACTGTTAATTTACTACCATGTAGTATTCATGAATTCATTTATGATTAACAGTGCTGAGATTCCATTGTGGTAGACACACTTTGCTAGATGCTGAGAAAACATCACTGAATTAGAACCAGCTCCTTTGCCAAGGATGCTTTCAATCTAGTTCAGAAAAAAAGTATTAAAACTAATGAGAATCAATACTCAATTGAATAAAAGAGAAATACAAAGTGTTATACATCTGTGTAATGAAGGAAAATTTCATGTAATCAGAATGTAGGAAACTGATATTAAACTTAACAAAGAATAAATGAGATTGGGTAAAATGAAATGCTACCACATTCTAGAATAGAGAATGACAACTGCAAAAGCTGTCAAAGGAAGACTGAGATTAACTGAAGAAAGAAAATGATCAAGCCAGTTGCATAAATAGAGTACAAAGAGAGAAAACCTGATGAACCTAAGAATTACCTTTTCATATTCAAATTCTAGAGAAGAAAATTGCATGCATCATGCAATGCAAAGAGTACAGTAGATGAAATTAGGAAAAAAAGAACTGAAGAAGAAAAAAATGAAATAGTGCTTTTGCAAATGGGAAGAGGATCAGGCATTGGAAGGAGAGAGTGGGTGGGAGGGGTAGGGAACAAAAAAGAAAAATAATTAAGATATACTATCCATATACACCAACTCTCCATGATAAAGTAAATCATTATGCACTACAAACAGGTACTAATAAAAAATGGATGGGAATAAAGGCAGATTACAGTGCTAATAAAAAGATTAGTGAACTTGAATACACTGCATTGAAAAAATAACCAAAATAAAGCATATAAGAGAATCATAAAAAAGAAACAGAACATCTATGACAATTTTCAACAACCCAATATATCTATATTTAGAGTCCATGAAAGAAAAGAAAGAGAAGCAAGGACATAAAACAGTTGCAAAAATAACATTTTTGAATTCAATTAAGTTTATAAATTTACAGATCCAATAACTCAAAGAACTCGAAGCATAAAAAAGAACACTATTTATATTACATGATAATTAAATTTCCCCAAACTAGTAATAAGTAAGGAACAATATTGAAGATAATTAGAAAAAAATACATGTAACAGAAGAACAAAATAAGGAGTAGAGAGATTTTTCAGGGAAAATAAGGCAAACAAGAAAATACTGAAGTGACATCTACAGAGTACTGAAAGAAAAAAACCTGTCAACTTGGAATTTCTTAGCTAGGAAAATATCGTTCAAAACTAAAGGCAAAGTAAAACATTTCAGACATACAAATGACAGACTAATTCATTATTGGGAAGTCTGTACAACAAAAAACAGAAAAGAAAGGCTTCCAAACTGCAGAATGATATCATATAGAAATATTTAAATCCATAAAAATATGACAATCACTAAGAATGATAGTTTTGGAACAAAATATAAGATTTAGTTACATCATTTAAATCTCTTTAAAAATACTTCACAAAGACAAGGTAGGTAGAAGTCTTGGAGACATAGGGGTAGGCAGAGAATTCATGAACAAAACGCAAACTGCACGGGAAACATTTCAAAGAATCAACAAATGGGATCTCACATTATTGAAAAGCTTCTGCACTTCAAAAGAAATCACCAACAGAGTGAAAAGAAAATCAACAGAGTGGGAAAGAATTTTAGCCAGCAACCCCTCAGACAAAGGACTTGTGTCCAGAACATATAAAGAATTGAAAAACATCAAGTCCCCCAAATTCAAAGACCCTCTCCAAAAATGGGCATCTGACATGAACACACAGTTTTCAGAGAAAGATACACAAATGGCAAATAAATACATGAAGAAATGTTCACCATCACTGGTCACTCGAGAAATGCAAATTAAAGCAGCATTGAGATTCTACCTCACTCCGGAAAGAATAGCTGCCATCAAGAAATCAACTGATAACCAATGTTGGCGAGGCTGCGGGGAAAAAGGAACACTGCTCCACTGTTGGTTGGAATGTAGACTGATGCAACCATTATGGAAATCCATATGGAGAATTCTCAGAAGACTAGGATTGGAAGCCCCATTCAATCCAGCTATTCCCCTCCTGGGTATTTTCCCCAAAGAAATGAAAAGTTCATATCACAGTGATATATGTGCACCCATGTTCATAGCTGCACAATTTGTGATAGCTAAATCCTGGAAACAACCAAGATGCCCATCAACTGCAGAGTGGATGAAAAAGAGGTGGCATTTTTATACAATGGAATATTCCTCAGCTATAAAAAAGGATGATCTTGAGGCCTTCATTGGTAAATGGAGACAACTTGAGACTATCCTGATTAGTGAAATAAATAAGAATCATATTTATAAATACCATATTGTGTCTCTAGTGTAAAAAGTAAATAAGAACTACAAGTGTAATAAAAGCAAAATGTGTAATTGCTATTGTAAAAAAGAGAAGAAAAGAAAGTGCTCTAAGGGATATAAGTGCATGTATGTTTCAGTGTGTAAAATACATGACCATATTGCTGAATCTTTGTTGGATCTTTGAGCAGAACTGTTTGTAGTCTATTTGAATATTTACTATGTGCCCTTTAACTTTGTAACTTCAACAACTACATCCAGGATGACAGTATATAATTTACAAACTACTGATTTCTTATTGGGGCTTTTTCTCATTTTCCTTTTTCCTTCTTTCTTTTAGAATTCTGTATTGTTGCTACCCTTTTTCTGTTTTGCTTTTTTTTCCCTCTCTTTAAATAAAATTTTTAAAATGTATAATTGCTATTGTAAAAAAAGAGGAAATAGGAAGCACTATAAAAGATATAGCTGCATGTATGTTTAGGTGTGTGGGACTGATAACCATATTTCTAGGTTCTTGTTGGATTGTTGAACAGATCTGTTTGCACTCTCACTGCTTGAGTGTTCACTTTGTGTGCTTTAATTTTGTAACTTGGAAAACTATTTCTAAAAGAACAATATGCAATTTATCAAATAGTGATTTCTTACTGTTTATCTTCTTTTCTTGAAATTCTGTAATATTTCTACCTTTTTCTGTTTTTTTCTCTTTAAACAAAAAAAAATTTTAAAAATACTTCACAAAAATAACAGCAATGTAGTATGGATTTATAAAATGTATAGTAAAACTTATCACAAGAATAGCAAAAAGAAAAAAATGAAAGGAAATGTATGAATTTATATATTAGAAAATTTAAGTTTCCAATCCCTGGTATCAGCTTTCACTTTAATAAACTAGAAATATAAGCAAGTGAAATGTAAAATGACTAAAAAAAAGAAACAATAAAAATCAGAACAGAAAAATTAGAAACAAAACATTAGCTAAACCAACTAGATAAAAAGCTGACCTTTGAGAAGATCAATAAAACTGATGCTGAATTAGTACTGCCATAATATGAACTTTAAGTAACTTTAAAGTAACTTTTTTGAGACTAATATGGGACTAATCTCAACATACTCCTGTAAAGACATGATATAACATACTAATTTGAGACTAATCTGAACCTACTCCTGTAAAGACATGATATAATCATAAAATGTAAACAAGAAAGATTCATCTTTAGGGAGAGAGAGACAGAGACAGAGAAAGAGAGAAAAAACCTATATGTACAATACTATCTTTAAATTAAAACAATGTGCATCATTACAAAACACCATTTCTTAAGCATGTACATAAGTGCTGCATACATAAGCAATTCTCCCACCTTTTCTAAACTGACCCATAAAATAAGTATTTGCAGTAACTTCCAACAAGAAAATACTGCTCTGCTTTTGACACATGCTAACAACTGGCGAGAGGCAAGTGGGACTGGATGTTCAGGCCCTTTTCTCTCTTCTGAAATGGGCTGTTATCAGAAAGTTCCCCTCCTCTCACTTGCATAGGCTCTGTGGGCAGTTTTACAATTTGGTAAGTGTATTTAACCTAAGGTGGGAGGATTCCCAACCCTCATGTTCACACTTCCACAGCACAACTCCATCTATGTGATTCTTCCAAGTTTTCCAAACTGGCTCAAATTTGAGAGGGAAAGGGTGTTATCTATGGCCTCTAATCTCTCCCAAATTAAAAAAAAAATGTGGATTTTCAGGTACTTTACAAGTTCTTTACAGGTTCTTTACATTTTAACACACAAAAAATTCAGATCTCAGATCTAAATAATCTGTGTAACTTGAGTTCTTTATATTCTTTGTACTTCAGAATGAAATGAATTGGCTGTGTTTTCTCAGATATCCACTCTAGATCCAATAATCATGGCAGAGAAAGGAGGTGGTCATACAGCAAGGACATAGTGGACAAGTCAGAGCCAAGTTCATAGCAAATTCCCCCAATAGGAGTTAACAAAATATATAATGATAATCTTGTACAGTACATGTTGTCATCTATGACTGACTTGCATTAAATCATTTAAAAAGCACAAAAACAGAACTATTTTGGTGACACAGAAAGTAAAAAGTCAGCATTCTATCCAAAGAAGAGCACTGAATTCTGGCTCAACAAGCCGGCTCAGTCACAGATTAGCTATGCAATCTCGGTCGACTGCTTAATGTTTTTGACTGTTTCTTTTAGCTCAAACGCATTTTAAACTGGGCCTGGTGGTGCATATATGTAATCTCAGCATTCCAGAAGGCTGAAGCAGGATGATCACACGTTTAAGCCCAACCTAGGCAACTTAACTAGTTTGTCTCAAAATTTAAAAAATAAAAAGATGGTGAAGATTTAGCTCAGTGCAAAGGCTCAAGGTTCAATCCTCAGTACGGAAACAAAAAGTTAAAAGCAGATATTAACAAACAACCACATGGGGCATATCAGCAAGCAAACCAGTCTGAAGCAGCGCCATGCTTGGAGTACTGCCGGAGTAGCCAAACCCCAGCCTCTCCCCATGAGTCAGCAACCATTCACAGAGGGGTGGAGGTTGGGTGGTGTGTGTGTGTGTGTGTGTGTGTGTGTGTGTGTGTGTGTGTGTGTGTGTGTAAAGAGAACAAAGGAAACATCAGCAAGCAAACTTGGTCTGGGAAGCAGCACCACAGTTGTGGCACCACAGGACTGGAACAGCCAGACGCCAGCCCCTTCCAGTGTGTGCACTGGCAAACAAAAGTACCATCCTAGGGACCCCCATACCCCACCCTTACCCCACTACAATGGACTGGCTTATCTGGAGAGACAGGTGTGATGAGAGCTATAGAGGGGGAATGCAATTGGATGTCTGTGGTGCTTTGGTGTTTCACTAACATTGCAGGTCTAGGGCCAGTGGTCTGATCATGGGTTCAGAGGATAGTGGTACACAGTGTGACATCTGCGGGGGGGGGGTCTCCTTCTGAGGGTTCAGCCATTGTTGATTCCCTATGGTCTTGTTTTGGAAGCCCTATATCATTTCCATTGTTTTGTTCCATTGGGTTTTATTCTGTTTTGATTCGTTTGACTATGTCAGATCTGATCACAGGAGCAGCTATTTGAAAGATAGCAAGATATATTATGGTAGCAGTTTTGGATTTACTATAGGCTTGTTTTGAAGTCCTTTATTGCATTCATTGTCTTGTTTTTACTGTTTCTATTCTATTCTGTTCTGTTTGATTTTTACTTTGTCCAAAGTTATCTGCAGCTATTTTGAAGATGTCAAGGGGCATTATGGTAACTATTGCTGATTTTGTAATGTTTTTAGGCCAGTATCTCTTATACTGGTTTGTTTTGATTGATTTTATCCTGTTTTATCTTCTTTTTTAAAAAAAGACCGTATGGGACTGTTTTGAAAATATGTTAATGGATATATATGTGAAGGGAATATACATTAAAATCATTTTGTTAACTATAAAACACTAAATGGAATACTGCCCCACATTATTAGCTTAATTCACTCCCCACCAGGAGTCACTTATTTCACTAATTTCTTTGCTGAAATAAATTTGATCATAATAAAACTCAAGAAATGTCTGAATGAAACATACAAACTGCAAAAAAAAATGGGTTTTGTAAATTCAATTCCTAAACGTATCCAACAAACCTAAAAACTCATAATTTACAAATCAAATTCATTGTGTTAAGTAGTATCACAAGTATCTCTGTTAATAGAGGCCTCCTGACCATCATATCAGACGGACACTCATTAAAGCAATGTGTTATTGTGAGACAAAATGTAAAGTCCTATGAAGATATATCTACAAAGAAATACTTAATAGAATAAAATTGCCCTCCTCAACTTGAAACAAGGTCACCAGACACTGCTCTCTTCTCTTCAAGCTTTATGTTATGCTGCTAAGAAGGAAGGTTAAGTCAGCATGTTCACTGGAGCTAAGGAATGTTTACAATAAACTGGAATCTGACTGCTCTGGATCTAAAATAGTTTCAGATGCTCAAGCAGAGTGGAGAAAAGGGAACAGCTGTGTCCATACTATCACCACTATAATGATACTGAAGAAAGCTATTTGTAAGAAAAAAAGAATATATCTCCACAAGAGAGTTTTAAGGAACTTTCTAAATTATAATGAGAACTTTTCTCAGGATAACATGAATACTTATATCAATATAAAATTGACTTATTGTAAATCAACTATCAAAAGGAATATATAAGTTCTTGTTAATCCTTTCTAGTAATTGAAGTATAATTTTCAACAAAATATTATGGTTCCTTCCAGTTTTAAGAGAAGCAAACTATATTACACTCAGTAAATTATTTAGAAAATTATTAAAATGAAACATCTTTAATATATTAATAAATATATATTCACACCAGAGCCTCGACATGCAAAATGAATGAATACCCAATATCAAGTTGATAAATTTTTGATGATGAATTGGAACACTCTTTACTAAACTAGTGAATCTCCTTAGTAATAATTTCAAACACTATAACCATTCAAAACTACATGATTTATCATCATAGAGTGAGCTAAGGAACAATTAACTTTCCAAGTAAAGGACTTAAAATGTTTCTAATTATAATTACATAGCACCCCTTTAAAAAGAAAAAACAAAATCAAAGAATCAGACATCAAAAGGCCATTAGATCCCTCAATATAGACATTTCCAGACCTAATATTTACTCCACATAAAAACCTTTGGGGTGTTTTCATTTTTCACTCAGAACAGAGATATATGTTTCAAATTACCAAAAGTTTCTTCAAAGTTTCTTGACACTTGTGTATTCCACAATGAAAAGGAATAAATTTTATATCAAGTAATAAAAAAACTAGATAAAGACTAACAGTTACCAATTTTGAAAGACCCTGGTTAAATTTCATTATATCAAAGTTCAGGGACTATGATTTAGGGAATAAAGGAAATTCAATGAGGAAATAAAAGCATGTTTTTCAAGGATAAAAGTGTTCAACATTTTTACCTATTGTCCATAATAATCTGACAATCATGTCTGCTTGCTATCCTCCTAACCTTTTGTTTAAACATTAACACATCATCAGATTCATGTTCTTAAAATATTTTATTTCTTTTAGTGGGAAATTTCTGAAGCTCATTTTCTTTCATTTAAAACTTAACTTATTGCCAAGAGATACTCAGGGAAGTAAGGTATTTTCCAATGTCATTTTGACCAAATACCATTCTGTTACCAATTCTTCGACTATTCACTTTTTGGAGAATTTAGGGCTCTCTCAATCTGTTCCATCAGTTCCCTGGACTTTTGAGTTTCAGCTGGACTCATTTCTTGAGTTTCTTTGCATTCTCTATCTCTACATATTAGTTCATTCTCTACCAATTTCCAGGATGATGTTTTACAATATATAAAATAAAAAGGTCTCAGGGTATAACTTAGTGGTAGAGCACTTACCTAGGATGAATAAAGACTTGAGTTTGATTCTCAGTAATCAATCAATGTCCTGGTTATCTCAGCCACTCTGTTCATAATGTAACTTGGGGACACCATCAGGAAGAGATTTACTATTACCATTAATACCAGATTGAGTTAATTTATGCAAATTTATTACTAATAAAACTTAGTTTGAATCTCTGTGAAGAAAAAATGGTAACTGACAGACAGGATATCTGTAAGAAGTCACTACCATTGAGGACAGTTTATCAGTCTTTTGAAGTGTTACTTTTGTTCTCCTCCTTTATGATTTAAGTCACAGGTATAAATCCAGTGTCAAACTTAGTGCTTTCACAATGCCAACAATGTGGTTTCCACATGCCTGATTTTGATATTGTCACAATTGTAAGACAATTGCTTGTAAGATTTGGTTTCTAATCACTATAATCAACACTATTTTTCTGATTTTCATACGCATATGAATAAAAAATCATTAAAATGACCATATAAATGAGTTTCTATGAAAAGATGACAATACTAACACACTGAAGAAATGGCCAGCACATAAAATAGCTTTATTCTGCTGTTACTTCCCAGGGACAGATACAGTGCTAATGATTTCTGTTTACTATTTTTTATTAGAATTATATTTAGATGGATGTAGAAGGTAAAAATTTATCAGATTATTGTTAACACTGAGTAATGGAGAATTATTATTTTCATGAAGCCTGGCATAAGAGATCCAGACAAAATATCTCCAAAGCAAAGAAGTACAACTTGCAAAACTTAATTGCTTACCCTAACATGATAAAAATGCTGTACCCTCTTAGTTATAATTCTGTGAATTTTAGACAACACTTTACTATGATTTCAGTTTTTTAATAAATTGCACACTAGAAAAAATACGCTTATCAAATGCCTGGGAACCCTTTATGCAACTAACTCCCAATTACTAATCTCCTTCTGCGGGCTACAGCAGCAGCTGCAACTAGGATAGAAGGAGATCACTGTGCAAAATACTAGAGTTATTATTTTGAAGAACAATAATAAAAGCCAAGTAGAACAGTCCATTGTCCTAGTACTGTAATTCCACTGCATAGAACTGAAAACTGGCACTCAAAGCAATAATTATGCATATTTATAAGGGCATTATTCACAATAACCACAAAGTAGAAACAACTCAAATGTTTATCAACACTTGAATAGATAAACAAATTATTGTACATGCACATAATGGAATATTATTCAGTCATAAAAATGAAGTAATGCTACATGCTACAGTGTAGTTGAACCTTGCAGATACTATATTAAGTGAAAGAAGCCAAACAAAAAGATATACATTGTATGACTGCTTATATTTAAGGTATGCAGAAAAGAGACAGAAAGCAGTTAGGCAGATGAAAGATGAAGGAATAGGTGGGCAATAATTATTAACTGTTTAATGACTAGAGGGATTTGTGGTATGAACATCACTGGAACTAGACACAGGTAATGGCTTCATAACCTTGTAAATACACTACACATGACTAAATTGTTCACTTTAAAAGAGTTAAATTTATGTTATTTGAATTTCATTTTAAAAGAAAACAAAACAAAACAAAACAAAACCTATAGATGAAATTACAAAGCAGGAATCTAAATTCAAATACCTATAGTGGCCAGGTTTCAAAAAATGAGAAGAATGAAGTAAACACTTCATCCATTCTATGAATAATAATGATATTTCTGGGTTGTTTTTAATAGCATTAGTGTTGCTTAATTTTGGGGTTTTAGTCTTCTTGACCATTGTAATAGAAATCTGTCTAATGTAATCATTTCTCTTTTAAAAAACAGTTTTGGTAATTCTCTATACTGTTTCCAATTTTGCTGATTTCTGTGCTTAGCATTACTTTGTATATTTTTTTCAGACTTAGTTTATTGTTCTGTTTAGTTTATTGAGGTGAAGGCTCAACTAATTTATCTCTAGATACCAATTCATATATGCATTCTACAACATTTGATGATTAATACTCATATTCTCTCAGTTTTAAATATTTGGCAATTTTAATTGTGATTACCTTTTTAATCTTTTATCTTAAAGTACAATTTTAATGTTTTAAAATACTAGAGTTTTTAAATGCTGGCTGCTTATTACTGATTTCTATTTGAATTGCTCGTGTAACAGAAAATGTGATCTCCATAACAGTGATTTTTGGAAAGAGGTGTAACTTCTTTCATAACAGTCCATCCCCTCTCCAGTTGGCACCTGATGCCGTAAGAGAAGATAGTTCAGTGTCACCAGAACTTGTTTCAAGAGAAATCAGAGCCAGGAGTGGAGGTGCATGCGGGTAATCCCAACACTCGAAAAACCAAGGCAGGAGGGCTACCATGAGTTTGAGGCCATGCTAGAGTGCACAGTGATTTTAAGGCTAGCCTTAACTACATAGGAAGACACTATCTCTAAAACAAACAACAAGAGAAAAAAATCAGAAATCTAAACATTATGTGAAATCTGATTTTATAATGTCAACTAATTTGAAATTGTAAAAAACATTTAGTATATCAAACAAAATAAACATATGGTATAATAAATCTACAGCCCATGAACCTGTAATATCTGCTGAAATGCTTGAAACTCAACAAACGATATCAAAATGGACAAGAAAAAACCACCAAAGAAGCCAAGATAAAAGTAACATAATGTGGAAATAACAATTTATTGGGCATAATCCTGAGTGAATAATATTTCATATATATATATATATGTATATATATATATATGCATGCATACCATCATTAATCTATACAATTAATGAAATGAATAACAAGTAGAAAATGTGTAGGTAAAAGAAATTTTAAAATCATACAATAATGAGTGCCATGAAAAAAAATACACAAATATCCCAAGTGATTTACATACTTATAAGTCGTAGTAATAAGCATTGCATTAAATGATGGATTGGCAATACATGGATGAACCAAAACTATTGTTTTGAGCTGAGTTGTGCAAGGAAAATGTCTACCACAACATGAGACTAGGATGAACACACAAAGAATGTTGAAAAGAAGGAAGAAGATCAGAAGAATCATTAGATTCACAAAAACTGAGAAAACTGTCACAAGGAAAGGAGACTTGAAAAATGTGCAGATGGGAAATCTTTGGAAACCTCGGGAGGACAAATTTTAGAAACACATACAAAGAAGCCAGATGGGTTTGCACTGAGAGTAGAAATGAGGAAGGGAAAGCAAAGAAAAAAATTACTCTAAGGAAACTTGACTATAAAACAAAGAGAGGCAAAAGACCAAGGATGAAGAAGGTGGAGGAAAGTTGAGAAAAAAGTTTCCAAATGAATACTTACTCATATAAAAATGTTTTAAAAAGACTAATTTGGCGGAAAGATACCGAAGGGGTCTTGAATTGGACTTCAAAATCGAGAAAGATGTGGTAACTGTAACAGGCAGAAACGGACTGGTAAAAGGATTGGTACAAGAAATATATAAATTGTGAAAATACAAAAAATGAAAGGACATTAATGAAATCAGAAACAATATTTTGTCCTGGATTTCAAAGAATAGAAATACCACCAATGTTACATGCAATTAGTGGCAGATGAAAGGAGAGGTAGAGGAAGACCAAGTGTTACCCTCAAAATGACGACAAAGGTTTCACCATGCACTCCATGAACAAATAAAGCCAAGAATAATTTTTTAAAAGGATAAAAGCTCAGGAAGAGTTGTCTGTGGTCTCTTATATTAATAAAGCATATATTCAATGGTGTGAGAAATCAAAGAACACTCATGACAACAGAGAATACGATTTTCCTGGAGTAAAAGAAAAAGCCATTTGGGAGATCGTGAGTCAGCCTTTGATTCACTTATTAATTTTGCAGAAAGCTAACCGTGTTACACTGCTCAGGAGGTCATACAGCTCCACAAGCATCACTCTATCCTCTTAAAAAAGAAGCAAAAGACCACAAAGCAAGCTGAGATCAAGGGAATTTTTCCCTAAGAAATCAAGTTTCAAAGTCATGGAAAGGTCAGAGTGTATTTAGATTTTAGTTCATAAACTAACCTATAATTGAATCTACAGCAAATCATAATAATTGATGCCAAAAGTGATGATGCTAACCTATCATAAATTTGTTCATTGTGCAATTAAAAAGACGATGTGTGCATGTGTAAGAGAGTGTTCAAAAGCAAATTCTTCCCTAAAACTCAGGGTAAGAAAAGCCTAGTCTTTGTGTACAAACTGACAAATCTGCTAGCACTTCACAGTCCTCCCTTGTGCTCATTACAATATTGAGAAGGAGAAGAGGGGAGTAGTAAACATCTCAATAGTAAGAGTTGACAAACAGACAAGGCAATGAAAAACTCTAAGAGAACTCTCCACCAAAACAAAGTAAACAAAATAATGATAAAACAAAATAGAAATAAATTGATAAAAATATCAATTTATCTAGAGTTACCTGAGAGAAAAATTAAGACAGGAATTAGAATATGAGATAGGAAGCCATCTACCTCCCTCAAGTCAAAGATTCTGTGTCTAAACATATATTAAAATATTTGGTAGTTATTATTCCATGATAAGACCATGTTTTTAAAATTTTATTTTAATGAGAATAAAACCAAGCAAAATAAAACAGAATAAAGCCAATCAAAACAAACTAGTGTTAATGACACAGGACTTCAAAACAATAGGAAATCAACAATGGTTACCGCAATGTCTCTTGTTGTTTTCAAAATAGCTGTAGATTCCTTCAGACATAGTAAAAATCAAACAAAACAGAATAAAATAGAACCAATAAAAACAAAACAATGAATGAAACAAAGGATTTCAAAACAAGACAATAATAAATCCAAAATGACTACCATATTATATCTTGCAATCTTTGAAATAGCTGCCCAAACCATCAGATGTAACAAAATCAAACAAAACAGAATAAAACCCAATGCAACAAAACAACAAAAGAAATATAGGATTTCAAAACAAAATAGGGTACTAACAATGGTAACTATCTTCAGAAGGAAATCTTCCCTAGATGCCACACTGCTTACCCTTATCCTCTGAATAGATAATCAGACCACCGCCCCATGACCTACAAAGTCAGTGAAACACCAAACACCACAAGCATCAAATTGTATTTCACCTCAATAACTATCATTGCAGCCTGTGTTTCTCTGGATCAGTGGGTTGCTTATGGTGGGTGGGTGTTGGCTCTTCTTGTTTCTCAGCCCATGCACCAAAAGGGGCTGGGCTCTGGTTGTCTCCCTGGTGGTCCGCGCATGGCGCTGATTCACAAGCAGGGTTTGCTTCTTGGAGACTTCCTGTTCTCTTCACCCACAGTCCGTGAATGGGGCTGATTCACAGAAAAGGCTGGAGTCTGGCTGTCCCACTGGCAGCCTGTACACAATGCTAGTTCCCAGGGAGGGCTTGATTCGTGGTGACTTCTTGTTCTCTTCCACAACATTATGCAAATGGTGCTGACTCACGGGAAAAGGCTGGGGTCTGGCTGGCTGTTGGCAGCCCTTGCATGGTGCTAATTTGCAGGGAGGCCTTGCTTCTTCATAATAACTTTGAATTAGATCTATTGATTCTTTTTGTACATATAAATTTACAGCCAGAAACTCTGAGAAAATATTAGGAGTGAAGTAAAGGATGAATGATGTTGGTGTACTATACATATGGAGCTGTAATCTGCTCAGCTAAAGGAATAAAATGTACAAATGGGAAGAAATTTGAATTAAATTATACTGAGAATTATAAAATTCACATTCAGAATATTAAAGACTCAGAAAATATGCTATGAAAAGGTACACTGTCAGTAAAACAGATTTGTATAGGTGATATCTTCTTAAAAACTTGGAAGTTCACTGATAACTTGTCCAATGTTTCATGCAGTTGCAAAACAGTAAAAGAATATGATCACTATGTAGGTCAACATGGGGAAAAAAAGACAATCCCTACCTAAAATACATGATAAACTAAATTTCTCTAGAAAAGTGCATATTGAGTGGAGCTTGTGAGAAACAACACAGTAAGACCAGATAAAAATCTACCTTATTGTTTTTGTTGTTGATGATGTTGTTGTTCTGCTTTTTAAGAAGATATCTGACTATGTAGTGTAGTCTGACCTTAAGTTCAGGAGGTAGCTTCAGATGTCCTCAACTCATGGCCATTTTCCTGCTTCAGCCTCCTAAATGCTACGATTACAGGTGTGTGCCAGGCTTTACCTTATTCAAGAGTGAATGATGAGGGAAAATAATAGCCATTGGAGTGTGAAAGCTATCATAAAACCAGGGAAAGAGAACATTTTGGATACAATGAAGGAAAATCTACCATTAAAATGATCGAATAACTGCAAGAAAATATGGGAAAAATTGAGAGACATCTGAAGGGAAGATGAATTAGGACTCAGAGGTTTAGGAATTAGCTAAGGTGTAAAAGAGAAGCATTTTAAGGATGTGTCCCATTGGAACAGTTCTTGCCTAGCATGTGCAGTGAAAGGCCTCAGGTTCAATGAGAGGGTAAAAAGAATAAGTAATACTTAAAGAAGAATTATGAAAACAAAAAGAGGAATAAAAACAGTGGATATGACAAAGAGTAGAAACGCAAATCAATGATATTATAAACCCATTTAAACATACACTCAGTGGGCAAAATAAAACCATAGATGAAAATGTAAGAAAGAAATTAAAAATATAGAAATATGAAGGAATAATAGAACAAATACAAGATAAATATGAAAAATAGATAAAATTATTCTAAGATGAATAATTTTTAATGAGAATATTAAAAATATTACTGTCTTAAGCCATCCTAAAATAAAGAGATAAATGGAGATTTACCTTTTGTATCATAATAATAGGAATTTTTCAATAATAAGGATAAAGAGAAAGACCTTTAACATCTCAATAGAAAAAATCACTCAGGTAAAAACCAAGATAGTACTTTTTACTATATAAAAGTTAACTCAAGATAAATAGTATATCTAAGTATGAAACATAACTATACAACTTCCAGAAGAAAACATAGGAAAAAAATTTATGATCTAGGGTTAGACGACAAAGCATATCTTTAATATGATGCCAAAAATCATGTTCAATCAAAAAGAAAGTAAACAATTGAATTTCTTCAAATTTGAGAACCTATGTGTTTTTAAAAGACACTATTAAAAGAGTGAAAAGAGAAGCCATAGTTTGGTTGGAAATATTTCCAAATGACATATGTAATAAAAGATTTCCATTCAGAATATATTTTCCAAAAGATATCAATACTCAATAAGAAAATAAATAAAAATCTTGAATAATGAGCCAAAAGAGCAACAGAGTGATCTGAGCAGAAATAAAGATATACAATTTACTTTACTTGATATGGTACTATACTTGGTTTCTGGGAAACAGAGATTGCCAAAGGAGAGTGCATAAGTAGCAAAGAAAGTTGGTCAAGGACTGAACGAGGAACTCTCAAACACAAAATCCTTCTACAAGGAAGCTAAAATCAGGAACAAGACAAGGATGTCTATTATCACCACCCCTATTCAACATATCTCTGGAAACATTAGCCAGATCAGTTAGACAAGAGAGAAATAAAAGGAATAAGGACAGGAAAAGAAGCTAAATTATCACTATTTGCAGATGACAAATACTCTGCATAGAAGACCCCATAAACTCCATCAAAAGACAACTAGAGCTAAGAAGCAAATTCAGCAGCATAGCTGGATACAAAGTCAACACTCAAAAATCAATAGCATTTCTGTACACAAACAACAAACTCACTGAGAGGGAAGTTAGGGAAAGTACACATTTCACAATAGCATTCAAAACAATGAAATACTTAGGAATCAATCTAACAATGGATGTAAAAGACCTATACATTGAAAACCATAATACTCTTAAAAAGAAGATTGTAGAGTATGTCAGAAAATGGAAAGATATGCCTTGCTCATGGATAGGAAGAACCAAAATAGTGAAAATGGCCATACTCCCAAAACTGTTATACATATTTAATGTAATCCCAACCAAAATACCATTAATATACCTCACAGATCTAGAGAAAACATTGCTAAAATTTATTTGGAAACAGAAGAGACCTAGAATAGTAAAGGCAATCCTAGCCAACAAAGGCAAGGAAATATACATCAAAATCCCTGACTAGAAATTATACTAAAAAGCTACTATGATACAATCAGCCTGGTACAGGCAAAAAAAAAAAAACAGACTTGAAGATCAATGGAATAGATTAGAAGATGCAGACACAACTACAAAGACAGTCAGTCACCTTATCTTTGACAAAAGGGCTAAACATGTTCACTGGAAAATAGCCTCTTTAATGAATGATGCTAGAAAAATTGGCTTCCCACATGCTGAAGACTGAAATTAGGCCCATGCTATCATTTCCATTTTCCATTTTCTGACATACTCTACAATCTCTTTTTTAAGAGTATTATGGTTTTCAATGTATAGGTCTTTTACATCCATTGTTAGACTGATTCTTAATATTTATTAAAGATCTAAATATTACAATAGAAACATTAAAGCTACTGGATGACAAGGTAAGTAGAAATCTTGAAGATATAGGGGTAAGCAAAGAGTTCATGAACAAAAGGCAAACCACACAGGAAGTACTTCAAAGAATCAACAACCAGGATCTCATCTTATTAAAAAGTTTTTGCACTTCAAAAGAAATCACCAATGGACTGAAAAGAAAACCCACAGAAAGGAAAAGAATTTCATCCAGCTGTCCCTCAGACAAAGGACTTATATCTAGAATGTATAAAGAATTGAAGAATATCAGGGCCTCCAAATTCAAAGACCCAAATCAACAATGGGCATCTGAGATTAACACTCACTTATCAGATGAAGAAAGACAAATGGCAAATAAATACATGAAAAAATATTCAACACTACTGATCATTCAAAAAATGCAAATTAAAAGAAGATTGAGATTCCATCTCACTCCAGAAGGAGTGGCTGACATCAAGAAGTCAACTGATGATAAATGTTGGCAGGGCCATGGGGGAAAAGGAACCTTTCTGCACTGTTGGTGGGAGTGTAGACTGGTACATCCACTGTGGAAATCAGTGTGGAGATGCTTCAAAACTCTAGGATTGGAAGTCCCATCCTATCCATCTATTCCTCTTCTGGGTATTTTCCAGGAAAACTGAAAATGTCATGCTACAGCAATATATATGCACCTATGTTCATAGCAGCACAATTTGTAATAGCTAAATCTTGGAAAAAATCCAATTGCCCCCCAACTATAGAATGGATAAAGAAGATAGGCTGGCTGGGGGTTTAGTTCAGTGGCTTAAATGCCTGCTTGGCAGGCGAGAGGTTTTGAGTTCCATCCCTGGTGAAAACAAAAAAAAGATTGTATTGTTATACAATGGAATATTACTCAGCTATAAAAAGGATCATCTTGATGCTTTTATAGGTAAATGGAGGCAACTTGAGACTATACTCATAAGTGAAATAAATCAAACTACATTTATAAATATCATATTCTCACAAGTATAAAAAATAATAAAAATAAGAACCTGAAAGAGTAATAAGATCCAAAATGTACAACAGATAATGTAGTAATGAAAGGGAAAGAAAGTGCTAAAAAGGAAAGAACAACTGGAAAAGGAGAAAGGAGAAAAGGATGAAGGGAAAAGATCATATGTAGGCATACATACATAAATGTATGTGTATGTATACAAGATAGCTAAGTACACTACTGATCTCTGTTAGCTCATCAAAAAGAACAGCTTGTGCTGTCACTGACTGTTTGATCTTTTTTATGGCTAGATCTTCTAATGTGAACAACTACTTCTAAGATAACAATATGGAATATATTAACTAGTGTCAATTTTCTACTATTTTTTGAAATTCTGTATTATTTCTTATTTTTTTTGCTTTTTAAAATTAAAAAAGAATTTTAAATCCTTCTACAAGATGACTCATAAAGGGAGAATGAAATTAAATGGTTCATTGAGCAGAAAACCATTAGAGTACCATAAAAGAGAAATAATTGTTTCAGTAAAAGGCAAAGGGACTGCAAATAAGTCACTTGACATACAATTTCAGGGGCAAGTTTCCAAATAAAACAAACTGGATCCACTAACACATTAAAAATATGCAATGTGACCAGCCATGATGGTATATAAAATTTATTTAACATTAGAAAATCTGTCAGTGCATTTTGTCATATTAAAAGGTTAAAATGTCATATGATAATTTCTACAGAGCAGAAAACTTTGGAAAAGGTTTAACATTCATTCACAATTGTTGAAAATGTGAAGAAATTTTAATAAACAGGCATGGAAGTGATGACTTTCATGTGACACAAGGTGCCAATCAAAAACTTTTAGAAAAATAGCCCACATCATCATGAAAGTATTTCCTATAAGCAAAGATATCCACACTCACAATGATAGTAAACACATTACTGGAAACTCAATAAGCACAGAAAGGCAGTGTGAGAGAGGAAGAGAAGGCATAAAGACTGCATAAAGGACAGAAATGTCATTACTGGCTGGATATACAATTGGCTGTCCACAAAGCAAATTCAAGATAATTTACTTAGAAAATAAATTTTAAAACTTTGAAAACATACTAGAATTTAAAGGAACCAAAGAAAGCAGTCCTACAACAAGAATTTATAGTAGTGACTACCCATATCAGAAATATAGAGCAAGGTCAAACAAAAACCTAATTCCCATTTCCATATATTTTAGTCCTTATTTACACTTTTGATTTCTAATACCAGAGAAAACATGTGATATTTTTATGTGTTGAACCTCAAGTTTCTAGAAAAAGTAGATCATATGAGAAAATGATAATGATCAGAGCAGGAATCGCTGCGATTCCTTCTTACTCAAAGAATGATTATCATCAAGAAATCAAGCAATAACAAGTGGCGGCAGGACTGTGGGGAAAAAGAAACCCTTCTCCACTGTAGGTGGAAGTGCAGACTGGTGCAACTACTGTGGAAATCAGTGTGGAGATTCCTCAAACTACGATTGGAGGTTCCATTTGACCCAGCTATTCCCTTTCTTGGTATTTTTCCAAAAGAATTGAAAGCATCATACCACAGAGATACATATGCACACCCATGTGTATAGCAGCAAAATTTGTAATAGCTAAATCTTGGAAACTGCCCAAAAACCCATCCAAAAAAAAAATGAATGAAGATGTGGTTTTTAAAAATACAATTGAGTATTATTCTGCCATAAAGAAAGACAAACTTGAGACATTTCTAGGTAAATGGATGTACCTTGACACCATAGTCTTAAGTGAAATAAATCAGACACACATAAAAATACCATGTTTTCTCTGGTATGAGAAACCAAAAATGTAAATAAGGATTAAAATATATGGAAATGGGAAGAAAATATTCAAATGAGAAGGTTAACAAGTAAGGGGGAAGGAAAAAAGGGACAAGAAAATAAAGAATAGAAGGAAAAAATGGAAACAAAGCTTCTGTAAATAAAGAGAGGTGGGCTGAAGAGAGGAGAGGGGAATGGGAAAAAAAGAGAACCAAAGATATATGATTTACAGGTACAAATTCCCTATGATGAATTTGTCACTATGTGTATCTAAAATGTACCAATAAAATCAAGAGCATAAATTTTTAAAACTTCGACAAAGATGGTAGATACAGATGGTAGATTCAGTATTTTTAAATATCCTTCTATTCCAAAGGAACAATCAATTAGAAAATATAATTTATAAAAGGTAAAATAACAGCATACAGTAACAAAACAAATGTAAAGTATTTGTGGAGAGAATTATAAATGTTTAATAGAAGCCATTACAATCAAAGGAAGAAATGTGCTTTTTACCTCAAGTATATTGTGGAAAAAGGACAGATTTTCCATCCCAAATCTGAATTCTATTCAACTTAGCCTATAAAAATAATGTGAATCCAATAAAACTTTCAACAGCACTTTTCTTTATTTCTTTCTTTCTTTTTCTTTCCTTTCTTTCATTTTGTCTTTCTTTCCTTCCTTCCATCCTTCCTTCTCTCCCCCACCTCTATCTTTCTTTCTCTCTCTCTCTCTCTCTCTCTCTCTCTCTCTCTCTCTCTCTCTCTCTCTCATATCAGGGTCTCACTATGTAGTTCAAAGTGTCCCTGAACTCACTATGGAGCCCAGCCTGGCCTCAAACTAGCAGCAATCCTGCTTCAGCCTACTGAGTACTGGGATCAGAGATGTGAACCTCTACATTCACATCAACAGTATTTTCATAAAACTTGGTGTTAAACTTCAAAGAGAAAAGGAGTGGTCAAGAAAATCTAAGAAAGTTTTAAAATTAAAGAATAGTATGGGAGGGAAATTTTCAGCCTGCAGGATCTCAAGACTTAATATATACTTGGAATAAGGTACATGATGTGGTAGTAGTTACTGTTACTTATTGTCATCATGTTATTTTTGTTTTCTTGTTAGTAATAAGTACTTTGAACTTTTTTCTCATCAGACACTGTTAGCATGTAGAGTTTTCCCTCCAAGGACAATGAATAGGTTCGTTTTACTATAGCTCTTTATTACAATGGTATTTTTAAAAATTCCCCTTTGGATTAGCCTAGAAAATGAATGGCAGTGACATTTAATTAACTTTTTAAATAATTCAACTATAATATAATTCACCAATTTATGATAACATTTAATTCAACTTTGATGTAATTCATCTAAGAGTAGTTAAAATTAATTCATACATGTCAAATATTTCCTTCTTGCTCACCAACACTATGTAGTATCTATGTTGTAAGAAGTTACATTAGACTGCATAAGAAAACATGGCATATTTTGAGGGGAGAGTACATTAAGACTTATATTTGTTTTTAATTTTGGTAAAAGTGGTAATGAAAAATACACTGAAAATTTACAAACTCAGTCAATTCATACAAATCAGTTAAGATTAGCACAAAGTATTGTATTATTAATTATAGGCCACTTTTCTATTGTGATAGAATTACAACTAATGTTTTAAAAGTACAAATTTATTTGCTAACAATAAAATTTATCAGTGTGACCTTGTAAAGTGTTTTTATACTATTGAAGTAGGCACAGAAATTTTTACATTTACTACTCAAGTTTGTAACTTTTTCTAATTTCTAGATTTTTAAAGTTTCTTTTAATTTACAAACTTCCAGCTTCTTTGTAGATAGCTTCTTGATCTAAATCCTTTTCCATTTTAAAGTAAATATCACTATAATTTCTTCAGGAATTTTTCATCAGTCTTATAAATGAAATGGCAAAGTCATATTTCCTCACAGTGTCAATATTGAAAGTCAAGTTTTGAATTATACTATACTTTAACTATACTTTAAAATTCTCACATAAGACTGATTTGACCTAGTTCTCCCTTTCTACCAAAATTCAAAATAGTAGCTCCTGGGTAAACCAGAAGGCTCTCTGCTGTTAATGCAACTTCATCCAAATTTTACAAAATGCAGTTTCACTGAAAAAAATCCAATCAAAATAAATTTACCTCCATTCTGAATAATCACAAGATTTTTTAGCATTCCATTTAAGTATTCTATTCAGATTAGTGTCTAGTAAACAAATGTACAGAAACTATACTTTGCATTTTAATATATTTACTCTGAGGCACTCCTATTCAAAGATTAATCCCTATGTTCCTACTAACATTATAAATGTTGATTTATAACAACAAATGAGCTACTGAAGGTAAATTAAGAAAATTTAAAAGGGCCATATAGGAAAGCTTTTCCATTCATGCTTAAAGATATAACTTTAGAGGTAAATAATCTGTTTTCTACTGTAATAGGAAATTATAAATACTGTACATATTAAGTGAGAAAATATGTTTTTAAGAAGCTGTATGTCAGTTTATTGGAAATATAACAGCACAAAACTACTCATAAACTTCCTTACTTTAAGCAAAATTGTAGATAAAGCAGAGAGGAGGCCCTACTAACTTCCATACAAATAATTTCACAGAGTGATGCTCAACAACTTTATCACTTTCCTTGTCACTTGGACACAATCCCAACACTCACAAGTTAAGAGATTTTCAGCAGCATGTTCAGAGATCCCACAGATCTGTGTCTTGCTTCAGCAGTGTTTGGATGCAACAGACCCAGGGACTCCCATTTTTCATCTTCCCTCCACCTTCCAGGTACAAATTTTGAGACCACCTTCTCAACCATCTCCTTCTTCCAGGACCAGCCAACACCATTCTTCTATGGGTAGCAACTTACTGCTGATCAGCCATGATCTCTCAGATTTGTCAGAATTATTCTACCAAAGTGGAGACTGCTGTCAACCCCTTGATGAGCCTGCACTGTGGGCCTCTTGCACCTACCTCTCTCTGGGCTACCACTTCAACTGTGATGTTGTGCCTCTGGCGGGAGTGGGCCATTCCTTCAGTGAGCTAGCCCAGGAGAAATGTGAGGGCACCAAGTGTCTCCTGAAGATGCAAAACCAGCGATGTGGTCTAGCTCTCTTCCAAAACGTGCAGAAGCCTTCTAAAGATGAGTGGGGTAAAACCCTGGGTACCATGGAAGTGGCCCTGACCCTAGAGAAAAACCTGAACCAAGCTCTTCTGGATCTTCAGCCTTAGGCTCTGCCAAGACAGACCCCCATGTCTGTGATTTCCTGGAGAACCACTTCTGAGATGAGGAGGTGAAGCTTATCAAGAAGATAGGTGACCACCTCACTAACCTCTGCAGGCTTGCAGGTTCCCAGGCTGGGATGGGAGAGTACCTCTTCAAAAGGCTGACCCTTAAGTACAACTATGAGACTCTAGAATCTAGGAGCCTCTGAGGGGTTCCTGCATCACCTGGCATCAGAGCTTTGGCTTTACCCTCTCCTTCCAGCCACTAGGAAGTTTTCTCACCTCTTTGGAGCCCCCTCCCATATTTGTGACCAAAAGAAAAGAAAACCTTTTTCAGGAAGAAGAAGAAGAAAGAAGAAAGAAGAAAGAAGAAAGAAGAAAGAAGAAAGAAGAAAGAAGAAGAAGAAGAGGAAGAGGAGGAGGAGGAAGAGGAAGAAGAGGAAGAGGAGGAAGAGGAGGAAGGAGGGATTTATTTTGGGTCACAGTTCATGATTGGCAGTTTCAGTTCATGATTGGCTGCCTCCAACACAAAAAAAGGATCAAAGGATCATTATTTATCTCATGGCAGCTAGGAAGAGAAGAGGAGAGAAGAGCTAGAGAGGAAGATATGTCCTTCCAGGTCACAACAAAGTCACCTGCCTCTTCCAACCAGGCCTTACAACTGCAATCCACTGATGAGTATAATGCATACACAATCCACTCACCTTCCTGATATCCCCTCTTTGGGGGATATTCAAGATCCAGACCATAACAGTAACAATATGGTGAACATTCTTAAGAGTTCACATTTCTCATATCAGTGTCATGATATGTCCACAAGTTTAGAGATCTTTAAGTCCTTATCTCAAATTGTGCATATAATTTCAAACCTAGTTGGGCATGGTCATGCATGCTGTAATCTTCACCACTTGGGAGACAGTAGGACTGTCACAAGTTCTACTTAGTCTGGGCAATTTAGCAAGACCCTGTCTTAAAAAGATGAGGGAGATGCCGGGATATAACTCACTGTGAAGGGCTAAATATCCCCATTACTACCCCCAACATGCACAGTGTAATACATATGCTAAATATCACCTGCATTGAGAGTTGGCTTCAAAACTAGACAAATACAAATGTAATTCTGTATAGCTTCTGAAAAGTGTTAAGAATTTCTTTCCAATAATTCAATATACATATGACACTGTACTTTATAAAGCAGTAATATCTGAAAGTATGATTATACATGTTCAAAAAAAGCTACCAAAAATAGAAATCTTTACAGGAGAGAAAACTATGTACATACATATAGTCATACATATATACCTACATATATATGTGTACATGTGTGTGTATAATAGCACCAAATAAGTGGCTAAGAATTTCTCAATTTTTCTTAATTATAACATTTGTTCAATTAGTTTATAATCACTCAATTATTAACTAGCTGATTCATGAATGACAATCTTTCTTAGATCCTTTTAAACATATGAAGTTGGTGATGATAAACATGTTCTCTGTATGAAGTAAAAGTGAACAAAGTCCTCCAATAACATCTTCTTTCAAAAATCCACTCCAGGGGCTGAGGATTTAGCTCAGCAGCATAAGCACCTCCCTTGCAAGCACACAGTCATGAGTTCAATCCCTGGTACCAAAAAAAAAAAAAAAAGTCCACTCCATTCATGTGGTCATTTGATGAGCCAGTGGACAATCTGCTAGCACCAAAGGCTGACTATATATAGGACAACTGACCCCACTTGCATGTAACCTGATATCACATAAAAACTCAAAGGAAGTAAATGTCCAACAAAAATACATGTATATATTCATCAAATGTACATAATAATGTTTACAGAAATACTATTAATCCAATAAGAAATAAGTACTGATAGTAGAATGAATAAACTATAATGACCTGAAACAATACAAAGTAATTGTAAAAATTTAAACACTGATGAAAAGAATTTAGGAACAATAAAAATATATATTATATGGTCCCTTTTAAATGTAGTTCAAAAGTGAAAAAAGAAGTCCTTATAGTGGTTACTCAGAGTGGAGTATAGACCGGCTAGGGGCATTGCAGGAAGCTTCGGTTAACAATGCTCACATGTGAAATCTTGATTCAGCAGCTGTTTATATGAGTGTGCTCAGTTTGTGATTTTTTTCCTGGTGTATATTTTGCACTTCGATAAATAATTATAAATACCATGGAGCAGCATGATGAACACCCTCAATAAGGTTCAGTTCAGTGGCGCAAAACTGGATGGTGACACAAAAGGGATGTCATAAGTCACAGTCAGAAACATCATGACCAGAAGATATGCACAGTTGGTGGTCAACAAGATTTCAGGAAAATTTATGAAGATACACTAAGATTTCTAAAAGCCATGACCTAAGTGAAGGAGAATCATAATCTTGGTCAAGGGACAGGAGTAGAGAAATTCTGAAAATGTTACTATACACTTCCTCTCATGCTGTTATGTCATTACTGAGTTGACCACACATATGTTTTAATTCTCAATCTGTGGCATTTTAAAGCACCATTCAGCTTCTAATAGTAATCACAATGTACAATGAAAATACTCCTAAGATGTGGGAGAAATTAAAAAATATATAAAAAGTCAAATATATGAAAAAGAACCCATTCATTGTGCTCCCTCTAAGTAGCCTCGGTGGGGAGGGGATTGAACATTCCAGTTTAGACATCTTGTCACACGCCTTCTACAACTGTGCAATACAAAACTTGTCAAGTATGTAAAGTGGCTATCACAAAGCCCAGTTATTGAGCATTTCACACTCAGCACTAACAGAGTTCCTAAAAGAAAATTCAAGGGTGAAATATACAGCAATGCTTCAATAAAAACTTTTCATTACAATAAAAGGCAAACTGCCATTAATTCCCCACGAAATGTTTCCTTACTTGGAATGCATTTATCCTCTAATTCTTGCTACCTTCTAAAGCAGTTCGAAAAGTTATCTTTTGTGTCTTTACAAGGTGCTACCAAAAATATAGCAAATACTACTGCCAAGTGCAATCCAATGGAAAAGCAGACTTGTAAAAACATTAGAATATACTCATCCATAGGACTGGGCACTATGCAACTTCTGGCTTTCCCACAAAGTCAAAAAGACCATGAAAAGTAAATATTCTTAATCTATTCAGAACATCAAGGGAGCCCAGACAGTGCAACAAAAGGCAAGAAACAGTACTTCTAAACAGTACATCTTAAATGTGTCATAGATTAAAATGTAAAAATCAAACCTTTTTAAAAAAATTTTATTTAAAGAAAAAAAAGCACAACAGAAAAAGGGGTAGAAACAATACAGAATTTCAGAAAAAAATAAACAGTAAGAAATTACTAGTTGATAAATTACACATTATCTTCTTAGACATAGTTGTTCAAGTTACAAAATTAAAGTATACAAAGTGGACATTCAAACAGTGAGGCTGCAAATAGTTCTGTTCAATGATCCAATAAAAACTTAGCGACATGGTTATCAATCTTACACACTTAAACATAAATGCAGTTATATCCTTTAGAGCACTTTCTTTTCCTCCTTTTACTTTTTAAGTCCATTATCTGTTTAGTTATATCCTGTTTCTGGTTGCTCAGTACCTTATGGACTTGTTTTGTTGTTGTTATTTACTTTTTAATCACCTTATATTATTCTGTAGCTTTGTTTTTGAGTTTCTCCTCATCGATGTCCCATGGATCAGCTTTGGCGGAGTTGGGAGGTTTTGAAGATATTTGTTACTTTGTTATCTACTTTTTTTTTGAAGGTAGCAAAATACAACAGAACAAGACAGAACAAACCCATGAGAGGCAGTGCAGTGAAATTAGCACAGAACCTCACAGCAGGCCAGCAGGACACCAGCAATAAGCACAATAGTGCATCCCGTTCTGTTCACATTAGCTGTTCTTTCAATGAGGTAGAGAAAAATGGAAGGAAATATCAAACTTATAAAAACAGAATATTGATAGAGCAGTACCATTAATCAGAACTGAGCAAAACAGTGATAAAAATATTTGCCTTCAAAGAGATGGTAGAAGGAAATCCCCCTTACTTGCCACACTGTATACATTTATCCTCCCAAGAGACACTCAGACCTGCCACTCCCACTTGCTAGGGGATGGGGGAATCCATGTCTGATTCTTAGCCCACACACCTGAAGGCCCCTAGCCACTTACCAGGGTGGCAAGCTAACTGCCTGTTCTCCCAGCACTCCAAGTTCCAACATGATGCATAGCTCAGGAAATGCCAATATTTCTTACCCTGGTGTGGCGGCAGCTTGTGAGGCCCCCGACTGCTTACCAGAGCAGCAAGCTGACTGCCTGTTCTCCAAGCACCCCAAGTTCCAACATAATGTAGAGCTCAGGAAATGCCCATAGTTCTCGCCCTGGCATGGGGACGGCAGCTTGGGAGGCCCCCAGCCGCTTACCAGGGCAGCGAGCTGACTACCTGTTCTCCAAGCACCCCAAATTCCAACATGATTCAGAGCTCAGGAAATGCCAATAGTTCTCGCCCTGGCACAGGGGCAGCAGTTTGTGAGGCCCCCAGCTGCTCACCAGGGCAGCGAGCAGACTGCCTGTTCTCTGAGCACCCCAAATTCCAACATGATTCAGAGCTCAAGAAATGCGAATAGTTCTCGCCCTGATGCAGGGGTGGTGGCCTAAGAGGCCCACAGATGCTTACCAGGGCAGTGACCTGACTGCATGCTCTCCCAGCACCCCAAATTCCAACATGATGCAGAGCTCAAGAAATGCCAATAGTTCTCACCCTGGTGCAGCAGTGGCAGCTTGTGAGGCCCCCAGCCACTTACCAGGGTGGCAAAATGGCCACCTGTTCTCCCAGCACTCCAAGTTCCAATATGATGCAGAGGTCAGGAAATGCCAATAGTTCTCTCCCTGGTGCAGAGTCAGCAGTGGCTTGTGAGACCTCAGCCGCTAACCAGGTTGCAAGCTTCCTGCATGTTCTCCCAGCACCCCAAGTTCCAACATGGTACAGAGCTCAGGAAAGGCAGAGAGTTCCAAAATCACCCATTTATGTGATAAAAGATACATGGAAGAATTTTGGTTAAGTAAATCACAGTATAGGAAATACGTAAAATAACAAATACAGTGAGGAAGATCTTAGTGTCTTTATATGGAACTATTTTCCATATGTACTGATCATTAAAAAATAAAAAACCAATAAGGACAGAGTGCAAAGTATGGAGGGTAAAGATGCTAACAGAATGCTTTCACCTGCATAGAAAAGGACAGAAAATTATCTGGTACAGCGTTTCTTCCAAGGAAAGAAAATGTAGTTAGAAAATTTCTATTGAAGGATCGCTGTTGTGTGTATAATACTTTTTTTTTCTTTTTAATCTTTCAGATTTGAGTAGAGGGAATCAAACTCAGGGATTTATGCATACTAATTGAGCCAGCGCTCTGCTACTGAACTACATCACAAACGCACATACCTTCCAGATATTTAAAAACATGTATATAATCAAGTGTTTTACATATTTATATTCTACAAGTTACATAAATTTGCCAAAAGTTACCTAGACATAAATTTCACAGTTATAAAAATGAAAAAATTGAAGGGAGGAGCTAAAGATGGCCAATCAGTAAGCAACAAAATATAAAGCTTCCCGGGAGAAACAACTCATATGCCAAAATAAAACATCCTGGAGAGATCCAAACAGAGGAAGATGGAGCCTCTTGACACAGGAAGAAATTAAAATCTAAAAAAGCTCATCAAACATGCCATCTCGGGGCTACAATTGGAACAGTTAAAATTACCAGACAAGGCATCTTCACTGTGGCCTGCCAAGTTTGTGCTGGCCTGAATTCGCAAATTTGCGCTGGCCGGCAGAGCCGCCCAAACTTGTTCTCGCCGCCACTCACAGGAGCCACAGCCACACTGAAGTTTGGGGTTGGTGAGCACAACGGAGAGTGGGGCCAGCGAAGGGACCTTCAGTAATCCATGGTCAGTGCTGGAAATGAGACATCACCCACAAGAAGGGCACAACCAAATGGGCAACATGTTGGAATCAGGCAAGAGGAGCCTGAACTAGGAACAACAGTGCTTTCAGTTGGTTGCTCCTTCCCCAGAGC
Source organism: Hydrochoerus hydrochaeris (assembly GCA_004027455.1). Lineage (NCBI taxonomy): Eukaryota > Metazoa > Chordata > Mammalia > Rodentia > Hydrochaeridae > Hydrochoerus > Hydrochoerus hydrochaeris. The sequence goes on along the minus strand of PVLA01000679.1, from coordinate 6,314 downwards.
AGATTTGTGGGATTGCCTTGGACTGGATCATGCCCCTGGCTGGGACCCAATGAGCCATCCCAAATAGATTCCCTACACCTAGCAAGCACTAACCAGGTGAAGGCACCTGAAGTTTGGCTGGGCCGGTGGGGAGGAGCCAGCACATGCACCCTCTGCTTACACCTCAGTGACAAGAGCAGGCAGGAGTGGGTGGAGGTCCCTTGCCTGCATGCTTTGGAGGAACTGTGGCGGACAGGGAAGGGGGCTGGGAACTGCACTGTACACCTGTGTGGAGAAGGCTGGGACCAGGACAGGAGAGGCAAGAGGAGGCCCCCAGCCCAGAACCCTGAGAGCACTGATCCAGGAGAGGGAAAAACAAGGGAGATTGAGGGTGGCAAACATGCAACATCAGAAAGGGCTTCAATAGACATTAAGAGATATCTTCAGGACCTTGTAGACGAGCTCAAAACTGAAATATTAAATCAGGTAAAGCAAGATATGAGTAGAGTAATAAAAGAAATGCTTAGCATCTCTCAGGAAGACATAGAAGGGAGGAACACAAAAAAAGGAGAGAAACATTCAATACAGAATATAAAGAAAATATAGAATGTATGAAGCAGATTCAAAGAGATTACCAGGAAATTAAAAACTCCACTGAAAGCTGGCAAAATGCCTTAAAACAAACTAAGGATAGACTATCAAAATTTAAACACAAGTTTGCAATGTATGATCATGAAAGGAAAGATCTCTTAAAAATAACAAGGAAACAGGCACTAACAATACAAAGGCTGGAAGACGACAGGAGAATCTGTAATTTAAGAAAAAGAAATGTGAATGAAGAAGCAGGATTAAAAACAGGCGAACTACAAAGGCTATTTACAGAAATAATTAAGGAAAACTTCCCAAGCATGGGAAAAGAAAATGATATTCAGTTATGTGAGGCATACAGAACTCCAGCCACCTACAACCAACACAGAGCTACACCCAGACATATAATAATCAAGATACCAGAACTTCAATATAAAAACAGAATATTAAAAGCAGTCACAGAAAAGAAACAGATTACCTATAAAGGTAAGCCCATCAGGATCACGGCTGACTTCTCTACACAGACCATCAGATGAAGAAGAGCTTGGAGGAAAGCATTCCAAGCCCAGAAAGAAAATAACTTCAAGCACAGATTGATATATCCTGCAAAACTATCACTAGAAATTAATGCAGAAACAAGACACTTTCATGACAAAGAGGAACTGGGGGAGTTTGTGACCACCAATCCAACCCTACTGAGAATACTGAAGGACATTCTAGAGAGAAAGGAAAAAAAATACCAGGATTTTAGGAACAGTGGCAGAAAGGCCTCACTGAGCGGGGCAGGCAGTAGAATGAAGGAGAAAAGTAGACAAACAAAGGCAGAGAAAAAACATAGCAGAAATGAGGCAGAGAAGGATGGCTAGAATCTTTAACATAGATGGCCTTGATACACTATATTGTAAATAGTGTACCAGGATTTAAAACCCACATTATCCACACCACTCTGCATAGATGTATTATACTCTGTACCAGTCATTCTACCTGTACTAGATTTGAGGGCACAGACAATTCTCCCGAAAATAACAGGATATAGTATGGTAATCATCCTTAATTTCCCATTAACTTAATCTAAGCTCTATATAACCTACACTATTTTACCATGACTGATCAGAATCAAATGTGGTTTGTTAGATCACTGTTTTGTATTGATAGATTTTATTCAAAGCTGTTATGCTTGATAGTATCAAGTCTGAGAGTACAGGCAACTGCACTGAAGATGATAAGATTCACTAGAATATCCACTATGGTTTGATTATTACCTGCCTTTGAAGTTTTATACGGTGTACAATGTTTTATTTTTACTAATATTGTTATGTTATGTAATATTAACTGCTATATTTTTACTAATATTGTTGTTATATAACTATTCAATTATACTGCTTTATTCAATTATGCCTGATGATATAGACAATTCTATTGAAGATAATAAGAAACAACACAGTATCATTGTAGATTACCTTATACTGTGGTTTTATATGACTGTTTGGTTTCATGTGTTTATAGGAATTTGTTTTGTTTTGTCTTGCTAAGTTTTGTTTTTCTCTCTAATACAGAAAGGAGAGAAATACATGTAGAGACTCATGCATGCGTAGCTGTTTACAGTCTCACTGTTTGAATATCTACTTTGTATGCTTTAATTTTGTAACTTGAACAATTATTTCTAAGAGGACAATATGTAATTTATCAAGTAGTGATTTCTTATTGTTTATCTTTTTTTGAAAGTCTCTATTATCTCTACCCTTTGCATGTTTTTTTCTCTTTAAATAAAAAAAAGGAAAACATGAAAAAATTTAAATAATGTTTAAAAGGAGACTAAGCAGTAGTCACAATTCATGCAATACTTTACCTCATTTTAAAACTGCTTCATTAGTTGCATTAACATCAAAAGGCCTCTGGCTAGAGTTTATAGACCTGATTTGAATTTGGTTTTTCTCTTTTATTAATGTAGTAGAAGTTTATTTTATGGTATATACACTCAAACTCAACACACAGATATGGACATATACATAGCATCTACAACCAAAACAACATGTTTTCATTAAATAATAAGATGTTTTATCTAGAGTCATATATAACCACACCATCTAAAAAATATATGTATTAGTGAAAATATTACTACATACTTCAAATACTACCTGAAAAACAGAAACTTATCTTTGTTAGTGTAAAGATTAAATAAGTTTGTAATGTTTGCTATTTGATAATGTCTAAAAATTTAAACCAGATCAGTACAAATTGGTTTACTACAAAAGAGAAGTCTGAAAAAGTTATCAATCAAAAAGATAGGTTTGAAGGCTTAATGAATGAAAGAGATAATTTACACAAGATCTTAAAACCATGTTTTGTTATTTTTATAGTACACAAAATTATAAATCGAATTTGGCATATGCCAGTTATTGAAAAAAGGAGTAAGGAGCAGAAGCTAGCATCAGGGGTAAGCTGCCCAGAACCGCCACCATGGGCCTGCTCTGCCTCTGGGAACTGAGCAGAAGCCTGCATCAGGCGTAGCCTGCCCAGGACCCCCACCGTGGCCCGCCCTGCCTTTGGGAACTGAGCCGAAGCCTGCATCAGGCATAAGCTGCCCAGGACCTCCACCTTGGGCCTGCCCTGCCACCAGGAACATCGAGGAGGCCCGCCCAAAACTGAAAACTGTCCTGGACTGCTACAGATGGGCCCGCCCTCCCACCTGGAAGAGCAGAAGATCTCAGCAGTATCCAGTTAGAGTGATAATTTGGAACTTTGCTCCCAGGTAGTGAACTTTGGCCTACACCAGATTGACTGTATCAATGTGGTGAGTATACCCCTAAAATACAGGTGTACAGGGGATAAATAGGGCGAGTAGTAAAACCCCCTCCAACTAACTGTAAGACTTTGGTGTGTCTCAAAAGAGTGTGTGATACCCTCCTGCACATAGAAAACACCAGGCACAGGGAAAATGACAAAATGGAAAAGCAAAATGCAGTCACAAACAGATAGTTCACCAGAAGCAAGTATAGGAGACATTGAAATAAAGGACCCCAAAAGTAACACGCCAGGAATCTCTGAAAAGATAGCGAGTGAAAGAAAAAAAACCAACTGCATCAGGCTATAGAGGAAATCAAATTAGAAGTAGTCTCCCATGTAAAGATAGAAATAACAACATAAGTAAAGGAGTTGTTCCATGCACCTAAAGAAGAACTAGAGAAAAAAGTACAAGAGCATGGGAAACTGATTGAAACTTTGAATGAATGATATAGAAAACAAGCAGAATTCGAGAAACAAACTCAAAGAGACATCCAAGAAACAAAAAATTCTATTGAAAGCATGCAAAACCGCCTAAAGGAAGATGAGGATGGAATTTCAGACCTTGAGGACAGGATCACAGTTAGTGATCAGGAAAGGATAGAACTTTTAAAAATAACAAAGCAGCATGAAATGACAATCCAGAAGCTTCATGATGATGCCAAGAGCAACAATATAAGAATAATGGGCATTAGCAAAGATACAGGAGTGCAGGCAAATGACATACATAAAGTATTTACAGAAATAAGAGCAGAAAATTTCCCAAACATGGGGAAAGAATCTGATATGCAGATAAGCGAGGAATATAGAACACCAAACAGTCACAATCAACATAAATCCACACCCAGACACATAATAATTAAGATCTCAGACATACAGCATCAAAACAGAATATTAAAAGCTGTCAGATAAAAGACACAACTCACCTATCAGGGAAAGCCCATTAGAATCACAGCAGACTTTTCAGCACAAACCCTCAAGTCAACAAGAGCTGGGAGTGAGGTATTTCAAGCCCTGAAAGAAAACAATCTTCAACCCAGACAGATGTACCCAGCAAAAGTTTCATTCAAATTTAATGGAGAAACATGATACTTCCATGACAAAGAGCAACTGAGGAAATTCATGTCCACCAAACCCACCCTAGAAAGAGTACTGAAGGACATACTAGACAGAGATAAAAATGACTACAATCCCCAAAACAACAACAGAAAGAAACCTCCAGGTAAGATGAGCAATCAAATAAGAGGAAAAGCAGAAAGAAACAACTGGAACATAACATGACAAAGTCGAGCCAGTACCTATCAGTGCTATCCATAAATATAAACGGCTTTAATTCACCTATAAAAAGAAATAGATTGACAGAATGGATCAAGAAACAGGGTCCCACAATATGCTGTATACAAGAAACACATCTGACCCAAAAGGAAACTCATAGATTAAAAGTCAAAGGATGGAAAACAGTATTCCATGCAACAGGAACCCAGAAAAAAGCAGGGGTAGCTATTCTATTTGCAGACAACGTGAACTTCAAACCTAAAATGATTAAAAGAGATAGAGAAGGTCACTACATACTTATTAGTGGTAAAATCCAAGAGGAAGAACTAACAATTATAAATATATATGCACCAAATACAGGAGCACCCAACTATATAAGACAGATACTAATGGAAATGAAAAACCAAATATGCAAGAACACAATTATAACAGGCGATTTTAACAGCCCATTGTCACAAAGAGACAGATCAACTAGACAAAAAGTCAGCAAAGAAATAACAAAACTGAATCATACCTGTGAGCAATTGGACTTAGTAGATGTTTACAAAGTGTTCCACCCAACCACATCAGAATACACATTCTTCTCAGCTGCGCATTGGACATTCTCCAAAATAGACCATATATTATCCCATTAAACATTCTTAAGTAAATGCAAAGGTATTGAAATCATACCATGCATAATATCTGACCATAGTGCAATGAAATTGGAAATTAATGGCAAAAGAAATTGTAAAACCTACATAAATACATGGAAATTAAATAACAGCCTTTTGAACAACCAGTGGGCTGCAGATGAAATTAAAGAAGAAATAAAGCAATACCTACAATTCAATGAAAATATAGAAACAACATACTGTAATCTGTGGGATTGCAATGAAAGCGGTCTTAAGAGGCAAATATATAGCAATAAACTGTCATATCAAGAAAACAGAAAGAGAACAAATAAACAACCTAATGCTCCATCTCAAGCTTCTAGAAAAAGAAGAGCAAGCTAAACCCAAAGCTCATAGAAGAGAGGAAATTGTAAAGATTAGAGCAGAAATCAATGCACTTGAAACTAAAGAAACAATACAAAGAATTAATGAATCAAAAAGCTGGTTTTTTGAGAGAATAAACAAAATTGACAAATCCCTAGCTAACCTTATCAAGAGAAAGAAAGAAAAAACCCAAATTCATGCAATAAGAACTGAAAAGGGAGAAATTACTACAGATCCCATAGAAATTCAAAAGATCATGAATACCTACTTTGAAAATCTTTACTCATATAGAGTGGAAAACACAGAGGAAATGGACAGATTTCTAGAAACATATGAACTACCAAAGCTCAACCAAGACAATATAGCAAGTTTGAACAACCCACTGTCAGCTATGGAAATTGAAAATGTAATTAAAAACTTAACAACAAAGAAAAGTCCAGGTCCTGATGGATTCACAGCTGAATTCTACAAGAAATTTAGAGAATATTTGGTGCCAGTACTCCTTAAACTCTTCAATGAAATTGAGAAAAAAGCAATCCTCCCTAAATCATTCCTGGAGGCAAGTATTACTCTGATACCAAAACCAGAGAAAGATGCAACCAAAAAAGAGAACTACAGGCCAATCTCACTAATGAACATTGATGCAAAGATTCTCAACAAAATACTGGCAAATAGAATGCAGCAAATCATCAAGAAGATTATACATCATGA